>CAUDMG010001862.1:325000-445000 GCA_958450375.1 Homarus gammarus
AAGTCGTTATAAAAAAAAAGTACAATAGACAGGTGTAATTGAGGGATAACCTGAAGAATCTCTCACCTTGGGTTAATTCACCTTAAGATTAACACTATTTGAAGGAGGTTTGGTTGGGTTAGGTTAGGGTTGGTTAGGGTTGGGTTAGGGTTGGTTAGGTTAGGGTTGGGTTAGGTTAGGGTTGGTTAGGTTAGGGTTGGTTAGGTTAGGGTTGGGTTAGGTTAGGGTTGGTTAGGTTAGGGTTGGGTTGGGTTAGGTTAGGGTTGGGTTGGTTAATCTTTAGGGTGAAATAAACTGGGGTGTCTATTCTTCAGGTGATCCGTAATGAGAACTAAAGTCAAGGAGGTATTGGAGAAAATGGATAGAGGGAGAGGGAATATAAGGGTGTTGGTTAGAAATTGAGGGAGGATAAGGGAGGGAGTTAGAAATTGAGGGAGGATAAGGGAGGGAGTTAGAAATTGAGGGAGGATAAGGGAGGGAGTTAGAAATTGGAGTAAGGTGAGGGAGGACGGGCGTGGCGAATTGATTTTGAGGGTAAAAGCACAAGCGACCACTGTGTGTTGTGGGAGGGGGATAGTAGGGGGGGAAGGGGTGGTGGGAGATGGGAAAGGGATAGTGGGAAAGAAGGGAGGCATAGTGGGAGAGAGGAAGGGGGGTAGGGGTGTAGGAAGAGAGGTGGAAAGAAGGAAGGGGTAATGGGGAAGGGATGATGGAAGGGAAGGGTGGTTGGTCAGTGGAAGAGTTGGAGACGAATGCCATGGCATAAAACCTAACCTAACCAATCCTAGCCAAGTATATTATAAACTAAATTAAACAGAATATAGAAACAATGGATCGTGTCTTTTAGGAACTGTTGTCACACACACACACACCTGTATGTAAATTTTACCTGTGTGTTTGTTTGGATCCTCCCTCGTGTTTTTGTGTGGGGGGTCATAGGGTAGGGGAACTGTAGAAGGGGAGGAATGGGTGTAGTTGGGAGTGTTGCCAGATAGAGGAGGTAGAAGTGTTGCCAGATAGAGGAGGTAGAAGTGTTGCCAGATAGAGGAGGTAGAAGTGTTGCCAGATAGAGAGGAGTGAGGTAATAGGGAGAGTGTTGCCAGATAGAGGAGGTAGAAGTGTTGCCAGATAGAGGGGAGTGAGGTAATAGGGAAAGTGTTGCCAGAAATAAAAAGAGTTAGAAATACCCACTCGTTCTAGATATTAATATTCGTCTCTTTTCCTTTATATTTAACTATTACAAGATTCTACTACCAATTTTAAGGCGTAAGAGAAGACAAGCTTTGATCTAGCCAAGTTAAATTATTTCACATGTTAATATTTTTTTCCATTTTATCTTAACATTAAAAAAAAAATATGAAATGGTATAACTTTTTTTTTACCTAATCTAATTTTTGCTCCGTTTTTTCCCGTAGGTAAGTTGTGGGAGTGACTACAGCAGGTGAAGTATGTAATGTTGTGTTAATGGGTTGTTAAGATGAACGTGGGAGGGGGCAATTAAGTAGTTAGTGAGGGAGGGGGGGTTAAAAGAATGTATTATTTGTGTATTCCAAGTCTGCATATTGTTTGTTTGTCCCCCCCCCCCCCTCCCCCGTCTCTCATAAGCTAACAACCTCACCACAACACCATCCACCTCACAACAATAACAACCATTTAACCACAACAACCACAACACCATCCACCTCACAACAACCACCCCACCACATCAATTACTACAACCACCTCACCACAACACCATCCACCTCACAACAATAACAACCATTTAACCACAACAACCACCCCATCCCACCACATCAATTACTACAACCACCTCACCACAACACCATGCACCTCACAACAATAACAACCATTTAACCACAACAATTACCCCCACCCCACCACATCAATTACTACAACCACCTCACCACAACACCATGCACCTCACAACAATAACAACCATTTAACCACAACAACTACCCCCACCCCACCACATCAACTACCCCCACCCCACCACATCAACCACCCCCACCCCACCACATCAACTACTACAACCACCTCACCACCACATAAGAATCACTGAAACAAAAGGAAAGACTGGAGGGTTGTGGGATGTAATCAGTTGTTGTTGTTTATTTTACGAGAGAAATAAAATGGCAGCGTAATGATGCTCCTTGTTTTATCACTTGTTTTAGGAGCTGAATGGAACCTTAATGAGGCTGTGTATTGACTCTCTCTTTCACACACACACACACACACACACACACACAGCAAAACCTCGAAAGCCTCTGTTACCAACATTATCTTGCCGGACTGTGTCACCGACGTCATTTTTAGGCGGAATTGTGTGAGAGTGAAGGAGGAGGAAGAGGATTGGGTGAAGGAGGAGGAAGGGGAGGGGGTGAAGGAGGAGGAGGAAGGGGAGAGGGTGAAGGAGGAGGAAGGGGAGAGGGAGGGGGTGAAGGAGGAGGAAGGGGAGAGGGAGGAGGAGAAATAACACGGTGGGGGTACCAGAGAGCGACCGTCAGCCACCGTATAGTGTGTGTGTGTGTGTGTGTGTTTAGAAAGACTTGGCGGACCAGCTGAACGAACATAACCCTAACTAAATTTAACCTCACCAAGCAAACATTACTTATACCTCACCTCAACCACACCTACCCTCACCTCAACTACACCTACCCTCACCTCAACCACACCTACCCTCACCTCAACCACACCTACCCTCACCTCAACCACACCTACCCTCACCTCAACCACACCTACCCTCACCTCAACCAAACCTACCCTCACCTCAACCACACCTACCCTCACCTCAACCACACCTACCCTCACCTCAACCACACCTACCCTCACCTCAACCAAACCTACCCTCACCTCAACCAAACCTACCCTCACCTCAACCAAACCTACCCTCACCTCAACCAAACCTACCCTCACCTCAACCAAACCTACCCTCACCTCAACCAAACCTACCCTCACCTCAACCACACCTACCCTCACCTCTACCCTCATCTCAACCAAACCTACCCTCACCTCAACCAAACCTAAAGATGGCTAAGTTAGGTTAGGTTGGCATTCGTCTCCTGTCAGCTTATTTATAGAAACATCCGTCACTCTTCCCCCACACAGTCGTAATAGGTCGGTCTGTGTGTCTGTCTGGGCGCTTTCTACCCACCAGTGTGAACCGTCTGCTAATATGGTTTGTTTATGTAACCAACGTGAACTATATCTTGAACCAACAGATAGAAGAGTAAAAAAACCAGAGAACAAATACTGTATCCAGGAGGTTTAGGACACACACACACACACACATTCGGATGATTAAAGTGGTATGCATCTAACACCTTTAGGAGATAAAAAATGAAAGATTGTAGAAAAACAGAGACAGACAGACAGACCGACAGACAGACAGACAGAGAGAGAGAACAGGTGTAACGTGACGCAGGTAACATCCAGGAAGTAAACACAGGAGCACTGTTGATCTGGGCTAGGGTGAGGTGAGGTGGATGATCAGCCAACTGGGGTATTGATGGATGTCCTCGTGTATGGTGTAGATATAGGAACACTTGTTTATTTACTCCACTCGATGTCATTGTATTATAACAGAACGTCCCATTGACTGTGTGTAAGGTTGTGGCACCCCCCTCTCTGGTCACCCCCTCTCTTCTGTGGCACCATCTCTCTGGCACCCCCTCCTCCCCAACCTCGGTGCCTGCTTGGTGTTGGGGTATTGGCTCTTAGTGGCTGTGGTAAGCACACATCCGCTGCCACGGCATTCATTCAACCCTTCATTGACTTGGTTCCCCTCCCCTCCCTCCTCCCCTCACTTGGTTCCCCTCACCTCCCCTCACCATTCCGTTGAGGTGGTCCAGTTTATCCCGGCTTAGACCACTCCTCCCATCTTCCTCCTCCTCCTCCTCCATTCCTTGTTAAGTCTCCCTCATCACCAGACGTACAGTAGTGTGTGGTTAGGTTAGGGAGGGAAGGGGGAGCCAGGATGTCTTACGGGTCTTTATTATCTCAGAGTATTTAGACTTGTGTTATGTAAATTTCAAAAGAGGAAGAGTCAAAAGTAAGGGGGTGCAGTAACTTTCTTTCTCCTCTTTTCTCTCTTCTTAGTTATCTCTTTTCTCTTCTGTTTTTCTCTCACTTCTCAATTAACCTTAAGTGTTGTTTACCTGCTGGGGGAGGGGGGAGTAACTGAGGTATTTTCTCTACCCAACACGTGACTTGTTTCTTAACCCACCTGTGTTCTATCTACCTGAGGGTAATTAGTAGTACTTTCACGGTGGGTTTACGCGAACACCTCGAGAATGACAGCTTGTTATGGTACGGTGTTGGAGATAGTTTGGTGGCGTTGGAGGTGTTAGTGGTTGAAGTTGTAGAGTACACAAGACACAGGAAATCCCCCCCGCCGGCGCTGGTGGGTGAGAGTTATGTTATCACAGGAAGTGCGTCCTCTCAGAAGGTGTGTGGCCTGGTGACCCGCTCCTACAGCCTCTCTCCATTGACTGCCGCGGGGTACTGAATGGACTCTCCCTCAAACACACCATTATAACGTTGTCGTCTTGGTGATTTTATGATTACGTCACAATGTTTTTATCAAGTACAGAAATTTATGCTAATGGAGACTTTTAAATTGGATTAAGTGTATAATTAGTTAGTGACTGGACACAAACTAATTGTATACATTCTGTTTATATTATTTTGTTTGTTTGGTGAAGCTTTTCTTTGTTGTTTGTGTCATGTATTATTTATTTACATTGGCGTGCACATGTATGTCGCGCGCGTGTGTGCTTCGTCGCCTTCGTCGGGAGAAACTATGAACCTAGCTGACAACACCTTGGTACAGTTCCTTATATAGGGAGAGATATCGGTACTTCTGAAAGCCTCGCCCCCTACTCCTCTCCCCCTACCCTCTGTTCCTGCCGGTCCCCACTCATACATCGTTGCATGAAGGTTATCACGAGAGTGTTACAAGTGGTGTGTGTGTGTGGGGGGGGGGGGGGGGTTAGGTGGCGACCTGTGGTGTAATTGTCAGCATCCTCGCCTCGCAAGCGAGCGGACCCGAGTTCGATCCTCGGGCAGGGTGAAACGGGCACTCTTCTGTACGCCATTTGCCTCCGTCTACCCAGCAGTCATTGGGAACCTGGATGTTAATCGATTTGCGAATCGTATTCCAGGGTAATGGTTAGCCAGTGCGGTTGGCGAGCTGTCCAGTCTTCTCGGACTATTTCTTGACAGCTCGTTAACTTATGGTGTGGTTGTTGTGTTGGCGACAGCTTCTACACCTTAACAAATTCACGCCTAGAGGGCCCTTGGGCCGGCCATCCTCGATTGCGAGGGGCTTCCATTATTATGTGTGGTTTGGTCAGATACTTTCACACTTCCCAGGATGGTTTAGTCAGTGTGGGTGGTGTGGTTTTTCTTGGTATGAGTGTGGGAGCGGTGACGGTGTGTGAAATGCTGCTGCTACACACACACACGGGAGAGAGCTACAGCGAGAAAGTGTCCCTCGGTTGCTAAGAAACCCACTTTTAAGGAAGAGAGAGTTTGATCCCTTTGATTATTATTACCTCAACTTGTCTTCTCGTCTCGTCTTCTCTGTTAGACCAGTGTAGTTTTTTGTGTTTGTATCCAATCAATTTTTTTTTACGTATTAAATTGTACACCGTGAAGGCGGACCCAGTGGTAGTGTGGGCGTGTCCCAGGCTATTTCTGGAAAGTCAATCTCTCTCTCTCTCTCTCTCTCTCTCTCTCTCTCTCTCTCTCTCTCTCTCTCTCTCTCTCTCTCTCTCTCTCTCTCTCTCTCTCTCTCTCTCTCTCTCTCTCTCTCTCTCTCTCATCTACACTTTTATTCTTTATTGAAAAAATCTGAATATATATATATATATATATATATACAGTATATCCATCTCACCAAGAAAGACTGAGGGGGAGGAGCTGTGAGGTGTAGGAGGGAGGGGGATGAGGGGCAGTGAGGTGTAGGAGGGAGGGGGATGAGGGGCAGTGAGGTGTAGGAGGGAGGGGCAGTGAGGTGTAGGAGGGAGGGGGATGAGGGGCAGTGAGGTGGAGGAGGGAGGGGGATGAGGGGCAGTGAGGTGTAGGAGGGAGGGGGATGAGGGGCAGTGAGGTGGAGGAGGGAGGGGGATGAGGGGCAGTGAGGTGGAGGAGGGAGGGGGATGAGGGGCAGTGAGGTGGAGGAGGGAGGGGCAGTGAGGTGTAGGAGGGAGGGGGATGAGGGGCAGTGAGGTGTAGGATTCTGAAAGCTGAGGTCAAATTTGAATTTTGTCACACGGATGCTAGTTTATTGTGCACCCCATACTCGTCCTGTGAGCGGTATAGCAGAAAAAAAAAGGATCGACAGAGTAGAAGTCACAATAGAGCATTGAATCCTACAAGGTATTTCCATTACATTATGTGGTTAGTTCTGTACATGGGAACTGGGGGGGGGGGGGGGGGGGGGGGTGTAGTGGTGGTTAATGTGGGGGAAGAACGGTAAAGTTTGGGTCTTCGATAGTCTCAAATTTTTTCGGGGTTAGGTTAATGTTAGGATGGGTAAGGTTAAGGTTTGGTTAGTTTAGGTTAATGTTAGGATAGGTTAGGTTAAGGTTTGGTTAGTTTAGGTTAATGTTAGGATAGGTTAGGTTAATGTTAGGATTGGTAAGGTTAAGGTTTGGTTAGTTTAGGTTAATGTTAGGATAGGTAAGGTTGAGGTTTGGTTAGTTTAGGTTAATGTTAGGATAGGTAAGGTTAATGTTAGGATTGGTAAGGTTAAGGTTTGGTTAGTTTAGGTTAATGTTAGGATAGGTAAGGTTGAGGTTTGGTTAGTTTAGGTTAATGTTAGGATAGGTTAGGTTAATGTTAGGATAGGTAAGGTTAAGGTTTGGTTAGTTTAGGTTAATGTTAGGATAGGTTAGGTTAATGTTAGGATTGGTAAGGTTAAGGTTTGGTTAGTTTAGGTTAATGTTAGGATAGGTTAGGTTAAGGTTTGGTTAGTTTAGGTTAATGTTAGGATAGGTTAGGTTAAGGTTTGGTTAGTTTAGGTTAATGTTAGGATAGGTTAGGTTAATGTTAGGATTGGTAAGGTTAAGGTTTGGTTAGTTTAGGTTAATGTTAGGATAGGTAAGGTTAGGTTAGGTAGCCGGTAATCGATTTTTTTAAGCCGCGTTTAAATCTACTGTATTGTTATCTTGTGGTGATTATATTTATTATCGGTGACGGTGGTGTAGATAGGTGACGTGTGAGGCGGCGAGATATGAGGAGAGAGCCCTGGTGAATGTTTACTTGAGCGAGAGGTGCAGATAACACCCTCACCACCACCACCACCACCACATTGCACCCTCACCACCACCACCTACCACCAGCACCACCCCCACCTACCACCACCACCTACCACCAGCACCCCCACCTACCACGTCCACATTGCACCCTCTTCCTGTATTACCACCAGCACCCCCTCCCTCCCCCCTCCCTGCCCCCCCTCTTCCCCCCTCCCTGCCCCCCCCCCCTCCCTGCCCACCCTACCCCCGGTGCTGCCAACAGTGAACCTGGCTGCCTCAGAGTTACCAACATATCACCCTATATATACATTAAGTTAAAACATGTCTAGCTTCAGTACTTAATTTTGAAGCTTTGGATCGTGCACTGTGAAGCTTTAGCGAGTGTTGAAGCTTTGGCTCGTGCACTCTGAAGCTTTGACTCGTGCACTCTGAAGCTTTGACTCGTGTACTCTGAAGCTTCGACTCGTGTACTCTGAAGCTTCGACTCGTGTACTCTGAAGCTTCGACTCGTGTACTCTGAAGCTTTGACTCGTGTACTCTGAAGCTTCGACTCGTGTACTCTGAAACTTTGATTCGTGTACTCTGAAGCTTTGACTTTGCACTGTAGCTTTGGCTCTTGCATTCTGAAGCTTTAGCGAGGAGTGTTAAAGCTTTCTTAGGTGTTGAGACTGCCTTCACATTACTGTCGTGAACTTGTGCTGAGTGTAAAGATAAGGTCATCATTGGAGTGTCTGGGTGAATGAACTTTAATTTATTTATTTTTCCATTAGATTTTTTCCCCACATGCCACCTGATGGTTTGATAACTGAACCTAATCTAACTTTAACCTAAGCTAAACCTAACCTAACTTTAACCTAAGCTAAACCTAATCTAACTTTAACCTAAGCTAAACCTAACCTAATTTAACTTAAGCTAAACTTAATCTAACTTTAACCTAAGCTAAACCTAATCTAACTTTAACCTAAGCTAAACCAAACCTAACTCTAACCTAAACTAAACCTAACCTAACTTTAACCTAAACTAAACCTAACCAAACTAAACCTAGCTTTAACCTCAACTAAACCTAACTGACCTAAACTATTGGTATACTAAGGCAATGTTATATCACTGGTTGAATGAGTTAATAATACACAGGTAAGGTGGCGAACAAGAGGAGTTAATTACTGATGATAACTTGAAGGTATACGGTATAGTACCTGGGGGGGGGGGGGGGTCATTAGTCAGCTGTACTGTGGAGGGTTTAACTGACACGTGTTAGGTACTGTGGAGGGTTTAACTGACCGGTTTTATGTACTGTGGAGGGTTTAACTGACAGGTTTTAAGTACTGTGGAGGGTTTAACTGATAGGTTTTAAGTACTGTGGAGGGTTTAACTGACAGGTTTTAAGTACTGTGGAGGATTTAACTGACACGTGTTAAGTACTGTGGAGGGCTTAACTGACACGTGTTAGGTACTGTGGAGGGTTTAACTGACATGTGTTAAGTACTGTGGAGGGTTTAACTGACATGTATTAAGTACTGTGGAGGGTTTAACTGACACGTGTTAAATACTGTGGAGGGTTTAACTTTAACTCCGCTCAAGATAGTGTTGTGTTATCCAGATTGCCGTTCTAATCTTTGTTATCGTGATGCAGGGGGGGGGGTGGGGGAGGTGTTACTCTGTTGAACGCCGCACGTGACAGCCAGGCAGCCTCTTGTAGTGCATATCTTATTTAGCTTGATGGCCGAATTGTGTAAGATATGATTAGTCTTTCGTTAATTTGTCGAGTCTTTCGTAAAAATTTTCGTTAATTTTTTCGTTAAGTCTCCGTTGTTATTTCGTTAAGTTCTTGTATGGTTGTTTCTTTTTTTTTCTCTGAGGACGTGCTGAATCCTGGCTCGAGGGCCTTCGTCAGTTGTCCTTTAACCCTTTGAGTCCTAAAGGGTTAAATCGTCGTCTTTAAAGGGTTAATGATTCATCGTCATCAAACGGTTAAGTTACCATCTTCAAAGGGGTTAAACTATCATCATCAAAGGGTTAAATCGTCCATCAAAGGGGTTAAACTATCATCAAAGGGGTTAAACTATTATCATCAAAAGGTTAAATCGTCCATCAAAGGGGTTAAACTATCATCAAAGGGTTAAATCGTCCATCAAAGGGGTTAAACTATCATCATCAAAGGGGTTAAACTATCATCATCAAAGGGTTAAATCGTCCATCAAAGGGGTTAAACTATCATCATCAAAGGGTTAAATCGTCCATCAAAGGGGTTAAACTATCATTATCAAAGGGTTAAATCGTCCATCAAAGGGGTTAAACTATCATCATCAAAGGGGTTAAACTATCATCATCAAAGGGGTTAAACTATCATCATCAAAGGGTTAAATCGTCCATCAAAGGGGTTAAACTATCATCAAAGGGGTTAAACTATCATCATCAAAGGGTTAAATCGTCCATCAAAGGGGTTAAACTATCATCATCAAAGGGGTTAAACTATCATCATCAAAGGGGTTAAACCATCGGTGACTGAAGACTCTTGTGATTAGTGAAGGTCAGGGATGGGACCTTGGGACAGACATACAGTACACTCGTTATTCATGTAGACGGTGTTGTGTACAGCGGTCAATACCATGTGTGTGTGTTTAGATATATGTGTGCGTGTTTAGATATGTGTGTGTGTTTAGATTGTGTGCGTGTTTAGATATATGTGTGCGTGTTTAGATATATGTGTGTGTTTAGATATATGTGTGCGTGTTTAGATATGTGTGCGTGTTTAGATATATGTGTGTGTGTTTAGATATATGTGTGTGTGTTTAGATATATGTGTGTGTGTTTAGATATGTGTGCGTGTTTAGATATGTGTGTGTGTTTAGATATATGTGTGCGTGTTTAGATATGTGTGTGTTTAGATATGTGTGTGTGTTTAGATATATGTGTGCGTGTTTAGATATATGTGTGTGTGTTTAGATATGTGTGTGTGTGTTTAGATATGTGTGTGTGTGTTTAGATATGTGTGTGCGTGTTTAGATATGTGTGTGTGTGTTTAGATATATGTGTGCGTGTTTAGATTGTGTGTGTGTTTAGATTGTGTGTGTGTTTAGATATATGTGTGCGTGTTTAGATATGTGTGTGCGTGTTTAGATATGTGTGTGTGTGTTTAGATATGTGTGTGCGTGTTTAGATATGTGTGTGTGTGTTTAGATATATGTGTGCGTGTTTAGATATGTGTGTGCGTGTTTAGATATGTGTGTGCGTGTTTAGATATATGTGTGCGTGTTTAGATATATGTGTGCGTGTTTAGATATGTGTGTGTTTAGATTGTGTGTGTGTTTAGATATGTGTGTGTGTGTTTAGATATATGTGTGCGTGTTTAGATGTATTTGTGTGTGTCATTGTACGTACACACGCACTTACACACAAGGCTCAAGTCATCGTACTCAAGCGGTAAAAAAATGTCTTCAGTGTGGTTATATACTTAATCCACTGTACACAAAGGGGATTAACATTTAATCCAAGCGACCTTTAAACCTGTCATTTACTCAATAATTCACTAAGTAACTACAGCTGAGCCACGCACCAACAGAACACACATCAACAAACTCAACTGTGTGTGTGTGCGTGCGTGCGTGCGTGCGTGTGCGTGCGTGTGTGTGTGTGTGTGTGTTTTCCCTTGACGATGACCGCTCAGGCAGGTAGAACTTAACTAACTGGTTTACCTGAGCGAGGTGCCGCCTATTGCTGAGCCCACTGACCTTGGCCATTCACCTTCAGGTCTCTTAGGAAAAAAATGCAGGTGTGTGTGTGTGCGTCAGTCAGTCAGTCGAGAGAGAGAGAGAGAGAGAGAGAGAGAGAGAAATAATAATAACGGTTTATTGAAAGAAGGCTGAAAATATACAGTTACATAATTGGGGAATGGGTCTCTTGATTTACAAATAATATACAAGTAACATAAGTGATACAAAGTGTGTGTTTGTAATTGTCTGCATGTGTGTTTTATTTTTGTGTGTGTGTGTGTTGGCATATCCATCATAAACCTGTATATTGATGCCACCTTGTGTATCACTTGACTCCAACTTTTTGTGCTATTGTTACTTTTATTCGAATAACTTGTGTTTGTTTTGTTTTAGATGTTTGTTATTATTATGAGAGTCGGGGGAGAAGTGGGAGGGTGTGTGGGTAAAGGAATGGAGTGCGTGGGAGGAGACTTTAGTGTGTGTGAGAGAGATGAGGAAAGGAAGAGAGTATGGAAGGGTAGGGGCTGATGGGAAGGGGTCACACACACTCGGGTAGTTTATGGCATGGGAAAGATAATAACTAATCACAGTTTTAAGGCGTCGTGGTTAGTGTGAGTAGAGATTTTGTCGTATGTTTCATTACACGTCCTGCTGTCCGGCCTCTTATTACCGTGCGTGAGTTTGCGTTTTATCGTACGTGAGTTTACGTCTATTACCGTACTTGAGATTGCGTTTTACCCTTACGTGTGTTTTTTCGTTTTATCGTACGTGAGTTTGCGTTTCCTCTTCAGATTATCGGTTTTAAGTGGCTGTGTAGGAGTGAACAGAGGATGTATTAAATTTGGTCTTGTGAGAGGGAAACGAGGCGGACCAAGAGCTGACTGCGTGAAGCTAAGGCGGGAGGAATGTTTTGGTGGGGGGGAGGGAGAGGGAGGGAGATTTAGACCCCAGCTTATTTCGCCTGATGATTAACAACCCTAACTTAATTTAGCCCCCAAGGTAACGTTTGGGGTGGTTAATCTTCTGGTGATATAAACTGGGGTGTAATCTTCAGGTAATATAAGCTGTGGTAGTGAAATACTGTACCGGTGTAAGTTGCTCCTGTTGTGGACGGTACAGTAAAGCTTCCTCATACAGGGAGAGAGGAAAAGCCGTAGAAAGCTGCTGTCACGCTGGCTGGTGTAACTCAAGCTTTGTCAGGTTTCGTGACGTCATCGTTCCTTAGTAGTGTCAACACCATGGAGAGTCGTAATGTTAAGCACAACTCTCTCTCTCTCTCTCTCTCTCTCTCTCTCTCTCTCTCAGACAAAAAGGTGTGCAAAATTGGATCAGTTCATTTGGGAAACCTGTGCACGTTCACTTAATAGCTCAGAGGAGTGTGATTTATATAACGTTGGGTGCACCGGTAGAACAAGGTAAGGGAGGGGGTGGGGGGGCCAGTAGCGTTCATAAAGACTTTGTTTTGAACGCGCTGGTGTTTGTTTGTTTTGTAAATATGAGTTAAAATCACCGTGTGCATATAACAGTGGAACATAAGTACTGTATTAGAACATTAATTTTAGTTTTAATTGAATATGTTAGTTTTGGTGTTATTTTATAAGTAGTTAAAACACTGACCTATTAGACACAGACAGATAGACAGGCGTGGAATGACTTAAATATACACCAGACAGACAGTGACGGGTGGTGGCGTCAGGGTAAACAATTCACACAAGTGGTGGCTGTGTCTCGGACGAATTGACTAACGCCAGACACACCAACGCCAGCACTCAACGCCAGACACACCAACGCCAGGCTCCCCCAACACAGTGGTCCTCGTGTTGTACCTTATCTCTCAAACTGTGTAGTGATGTAGTTGATGCTGTAGGAGAGTGTACTGTAGAGGTAGGTGGTGTATGTGTGTGTATGTACCTGGTGTTAATAATAATAATAATAATAATAATTGACGGTTTATTGAAAAAGTTCTGCAGCCCGAAGGCTGAAAATATACATTGGACATAAATGACTTATTACATACATTGGTGGTTTAACAAAAGCCTTCATTAGAGAAAGGTAAAGGAGCATACAGTGAACATACAGATTAATGTAGGTGTTGAACAGCAAAAACGTAGTGTAGTAACTCCCTCCCAGATGGTGTTAGGAGGGACCTCACGTGGTGTAGTAGTTCCCTCGCAGATGGTGTTATGAGGGGCCTCACGTGGTGTAGTAATTCCCTCACAGATGGTGCTATGAGGGGCCTCACGTGGTGTAGTAATTCCCTCACAGATGGTGTTATGAGGGGCCTCACGTGGTGTAGTAATTCCCTCACAGATGGTGTTATGAGGGGCCTCACGTGGTGTAGTAATTCCCTCACAGATGGTGTTATGAGAGGCCTCACGTGGTGTAGTAATTCCCTCACAGATGGTGTTATATGAGTGAGGTGTGGTTCCAGGCCTTCCTATCGTAGACGGCTTAACACATCACTGGTAGTTGGGTCTCACGGGCCGTTATCACTGGGTACCTGGGACCTCACTGTGTGAAAGGTCAACTTGGGTACCACTTTTACTATTGAGTTGTTCTCACTGACTTAAGCACTGTTCACCTCTGTTTAACACTGGTTCCATTTCTTTCCTAAATGAAATAGTAACTTCTGGCGAGAACTTGTTGATATTCCGGTGGGGAGGAGGGTTCAGGGGAGGGAGTTGGTATGAGCCAACATAACAGTTGACCTGGCTGCTCCGAGAGGAGCGCCAGGTACGTCTTGACCCTTCGGTGGTCAAGGATGTGTGTATGTGTGTATGTACCTGGTGTGTGTGTGTGTACGTGTACCTGGTGTGTGTATGTTTGTGTACCTGGTGTGTGTATGTATGTGTACCTGGTGTGTGTATGTATGTGTACCTGGTGTGTGTATGTATGTGTACCTGGTGTGTGTATGTATGTGTACCTGGTGTGTGTATGTATGTGTACCTGGTGTGTGTATGTGTGTGTGTGTGTGTGTGTGTGTGTGTTAATGTTTCTGTATGGTCTGTATGTATGTATGTTATTGTTTATATAAAGCCCTGTATGTATGTATGTATGTATATATATGTATGTAATCGGTCTAATCACCATACACTGTGTAAATATTGACTTTAGACACATTGCCAATTAATGTCAACCGCGTAATGCCGCTTTATCAAACGTAATTACACTCGAATGCTGGGGCGAGTGTGTCTATTGTTGCTGAACGGTAACACACACACACACACATACACATAATGTACTTCAGGTTTTGTTTTTGCGTGCACCTGCTGAGAAAATTCCCCTGGACGTGTTATTGATCAACATTTGGCTGTCTCTAGTTGTGTGTGTGTTGTAAAAGATTTTTCCTTCATATTCCCGAGTTGATTTATGGTGAGGGCCAAGCAGCGTTCATCACCTGTAAACTAATTAACGTTAATGAGCCACAGGTATTAATAGTCTACCCTCGCTTCGTCTTAAGTTTGGAGACAGAACGACAAACAAATGTACTCGAAGTTGAGGTGTGAAGGTTATTATTATTATTGCTGTTGTCTGATTAATCTTTATTTTGTTATCATTGAATTATCTTATTGTGTATTTGTTTTCTTGGATTATATGTAATTATTTTTAATATTTATTTTTCTATTTTAATTTTTGTTGTGAATGATACGAATTATGATTTTTCCAAACTGTTTCATTATTGATTCTTATTCCTTCGTTTTCTGGAGGTGTTTGGGTCTTCCTCGGTGTGTGTGTGTGGGGGGGGGGGGGGTCAAGGTGACGTTAGGTAGTGTTGGCGTCTGCGGGATCCACCACTATTACCTCCTCCTCTACCTTTTTTACCTTCACCTCCTCCTCCACCACCTCCACCTCACCTCCTCCTCCACCACCTCACCTCTCCGGCCACCTAAGATGCTTCTCCACCTCACGTCGTACATTGGTATTAAACAAAGGAGGAACTGGTTATCGATCTGGCCCACGTCGATACCATGAGGAGTGAGACTTGACTATTTTTTGTTCTCGCGCAGTTGTTCACACTCCGATACCCCCGATACCATCTATGTCTTGGTATACAATGTTTCTATTATGCCCCGCTGTACATTGTGTTGGGTATGGGTGAAGGGGAGAGGGTATATGTAATGTTTTGACTACCCTCGTGTTCGTCTGTCTGTTATTAAAAGGTTGTCTCGGTTCAGTAACTACAAAAAGGACCACGAAAAACTACCGGAATGACCACGAAAAAACAAAACCATGTGAACTACGAAAAACTACAAAATATTTCACGAGATGGTGGTGGAGGTTGGGTGTGTGTAGCCTCGCGTCAAGAGTGTGCTGAGTTGGGTATTTAAGTGTTCTCTTGTTATTGTTTAAAGGGGAGTTATGGCCTCTTGAGTCTTTATGTTTTGCTTGGGTCATACAACGAGTTCTTTAAACCCCCCTTTTGAGTCCTGGAGGGTCGAGTCGTTCTCAAAGGGTTAAAACATAATCCTCAACGGTTAAAACATCGTCCTCAAAGGGTTAAAAAACATCGTCCTCAAAGGGTTAAAAAACATGGTCCTCAAAGGGTTTAAACCCATAGTACTCAAAGGGTTAAATTATTATCAAAGGGTTAAATTATTATCAAAGGGTTAAATCTATGTTCTGAGATGGCTTAAAACCATCGTCCTCAAAGGGTTAATAGAGGAGTTTATTTTTGAAATGTAAAATTGTGGACCAAAAATATATTCATTACCAAAAAAAAAATGGACGATAATGTGGAAAAAATAATTAGTTTGTGTTCATCTGTCGACTCAAAGCTGTAATAGACCAGGTTGGAATCACTCACTCGTTTACTCACTCACTCACTCACTCGCTTACTCACTCACTCGCTTACTCAGTCAATCAATCGACGCCAGGGAACGGTGAAGTGAGGCGTGAACATAAGACTTGAAGTGTTGTGTGGGGCTGATGTGACTTCCCGTTTGTGTGGGTGTATGTGGTAGATGTGGGTGTAGGTGGTACATGTGGGTGTATGTGGTAGGTGGTACATGTGAGTTAGGACAGTGTGGGTGGGACAGGTGGGTGAGGACTGGTAGATGGTTGTAGACAGGTGGGACAGGTGGGTGAGGACTGGTAGATGGTTGTAGACAGGTGGTACAGGTGGGTGAGGACTGGTAGATGGTTGTAGACGGGTGGTACAGGTGGGTGAGGACCTGGTAGATGGTAGTTGAGGTGGGTGGAGAAGCTTCTGCCTCTCGCGGGAAGGTCACACACCATTATGTAAAGGTCATGAGTTGTGTGTGTGTGTGTGTGTGTGTCCTCTTCCTTCTCTTCCTTTTCCTCTCCAGACCAGCCTAGGACAGTACCTTCTGTTGTTGTGCTGGGCAGGTGTACAGGGTAGCGTATCACCACCTCTCTCTCTCTCTCTCTCTCTCTCTCTCTCTCTCTCTCTCTCTCTCTCTCTCTCTCTCTCTCTCTCTCTCTCTCTCTCTCTCTCTCTCTCTCCCCCCCCCAACCTTCACCCCCTACCACCATCACTCTCTCTCTCTCTCTCTCTCTCTCTCTCTCTCTCTCTCTCTCTCACATGACGTCGTCTTTATCATGTGTAAATAATAATATAAATTAACAGGGGTAACAGCCTCCTCTCTCGAAAATTTTATTCAGTAACGTCTAATGTCTCCTGGGTGTTAATGAAGTTGTATTAGCTTAGGTAATGCTTCAGCACGGTGTGTGTGTGTGTGTGTGTGTGTGTGTGTGTGTGTGTGTGTGTGTGAATCAAGCAAAATAATGTAAAGGTGTGTGGTGAGACAGGTAAGCTTATGAGTTATGCTTTTGTAGTAGGTTAGGTTAGGTTCTATAAATGTAATAATGACAACTTGGGGTGGGGGGGGGAGGTGCCAACTAACCATGCCAGCACCCATTCCTGGCACTGTCTAGGCTCAGCACCCCCCTCCCTCCCGTCACCTCCCTCCCCCATTGGGACTTGTATCTAATCATGGTAACAAGGCGTACATGTTTTGCCGGGTGGGGGGGGGGGGGAAGAGAGTTTTTGTAGCGGGTATATGACAGTGACCAAGACCTCCCCCTCTCTCTTTCTCCCTCTCCTCCTCCCCTTCCCTTCCTTCCCCTCTCCTCCTCCCCTCTCTCCCTGGTGTGCCTGAAGCGGTGTTGTGGGTAGCTGACTTACTTGGAATTCGCTGTAGCACTAAGAATGGCGTTCACTGTAGTTTATCCTGCTCAGCGAAAATTTAAATAAAATAATTAATATAAATATATAATTTTTTTGTTTACTTGTCAATGTTACTCTTATGAATTTATTCCTATCTTTTTGTCTCGGAATAAACTAATATTTTATTTTTTTCTTCCCCGTAGGTAAGTTGTGGGAGTGACTACAGGAAGTGAAGTAGGTGGTGATGATGATGTTACTTAATTACTCTACCGTGTTGTTAAGACGAACGTGAGGCAATTAAGTAGTTTAGTGTTATTTAGTCTTGTATACCTGCTAGAGTGGGTGGGGGGAGAAGGGAGGGTTGGGTGGGGGAAAGAGGGGGATGGTGGGGGGGGGGGTCGTGTAGAGGCGGTACTTGAGTTAAGTGGAGGTCACATTAAGGTCCCGCTGGGGAGTGCATTTAAAGCCAGTTGAAGCAGAGGATCACACACACACACACACACACACACCTCGCATGCCTTGCCTTCACTGTGCATTACTAACTTGAGTCACCAGGTTAGACGTCATTGTGTCGGGGATTGATTTTACCTGCTAGGTGGTATTGTGTCTACCGTGTTGGTACCGATAAGAAAGGTATATATAGCTTCTTATGGTGCAGGTGTGTAGCTTAGTAAACAAACCTTATGGTACAGGTGTGTAGCTTAGTAAACCAGCCTTATGGTACAGGTGTGTAGCTTAGTAAACCAGCCTTATGGTACAGGTGTGTAGCTTAGTAAACAAACCTTATGGTACAGGTGTGTAGCTTAGTAAACCAGCCTTATGGTACAGGTGTGTAGCTTAGTAAACCAGCCTTATGGTACAGGTGTGTAGCTTAGTAAACCAGCCTTATGGTACAGGTGTGTAGCTTAGTAAACCAGCCTTATGGTACAGGTGTGTAGCTTAGTAAACCAGCCTTATGGTACAGGTGTGTAGCTTAGTAAACCAGCCTTATGGTACAGGTGTGTAGCTTAGTAAACAAGTCTAAAGAGTGCAGATGTGTAGTTGTGTTGTGAGTTGACCTTTTTCCCTCTCCCTTCTTACGATCATGAATGTGTGTTAGACGTCTCTTGTTCCACAGTTCCAGGCAGCCAGCAGGAGTGCGGTTACTTGGTTGTGGGGGGGGGGGGGGGTTGTATTGATTAACAGGTGCGGTCAAGGTAAGGTCACGAGAGATGGTCACAGGAGAGGGAACGAGGTTACGAGAGAAGGAACTAGGTCACGGGAGAGGGAAGCTAGGTCATTCGTTTAGATCCAGAAATGTGGCTCCGTCCTGGGTGGGTGATTACTGAGAGCCGTTGTTGTTGTCCTAGTTTGGTGTGTTAAAAATACCTGAAGATTACCCCCCCCCCCCCCCCTCTGTTTTTTTTTATTTCATAAGATTAACCATCCTAACGCTAACCTAGCTTAAAACAAACCTAACCTAACGCTAACATAATGTAAGATAACATAACCTAGTCAAACCCAAAGTAACCTAACCTAAAGCTAACCTAACCTAACCTAAAGCTAACCTAACCTAACCTAAAGCTAACCTAACCTATCCTAACCTAACCTTATTGGACTGAGAGGAGCTACACTAATCCTCAGGTGATCCAAATAAAGCTCTTGATTAGGGTAAAGGCACAGTGGCCTTAATTACTCGTATACAAAATAGCCCACAATATATGTTTCTGTAACCTGTTCATTATAGCTTCTAATTACAGACAGGTGGTGAGGTGACCGGATGTTTGGTTCAAGGTTAGATTAGGGTTAGGTTGAGTTACGTTACGTTACATTAGGTCAGGTTAGGTCAGATCCTAACCACCGTGGCCCAAACAATAACGTCCTACATACGAATTACCCAGCCATCGATTGTGAACACACACACACACACACACACCTGCAGGGGAATGGGTAAATTGCCTATTAACCTTTCCACGTGAAATTATTTACTGCAGGTGAGGGAAGAAGTAAGGGGAGGGTAGGGGGGACTTGGGGAGGGGAGGGGAGGACTTGAGGTGTGAGGGGCACATCTAGGACACATCCATTGTTGTTGTTCTTTGGTTAGGTTTCGTTAGGTTAGGTTAGGTTTACTTCTATTGGATTATTACCTGATGATTAAACAACCCTAATAGTGAGAGAGAGAGAGAGAGAGAGAGAGAGAGAGAGAGAGAGAGAGAGAGAGAGAGAGAGAGAGAGAGAGAGAGAGAGTACCACCCCGTAAACAAAGAGGATTTTATTGCTGGCTTGTGTAAGAGTACGCTGTCAGTCCCCTTGAGTACGATTCTCATCCTCCTTGAGTACGATTCTCAATCTCCTTGAATACGATTCTTAACCCCCCTTGAGTACGATGGCTTAGACCCCCTTGAGTACTATGATCTAACCCCCCTTGAGTACGATGATGTAACCCCCTTGAGTACGATGATCTAACTCCATTGAGTACGATGATCTAACCCCCTTGAGTACGATGATCTAACCCCCCTTGAGTACGATGGCATTAAGCCCCTTGAGTACTGTGATCTAACCCCCTTGAGTACGATGATCTAACCCCTTTGAGTACTGTGATCTAACCCCCTTGAGTACTATGATCTAACCTCCTTGAGTACGATGGCATTAACTCCCTTGAGTACGATGGCTTAGACCCCCTTGAGTACGATGGCATTAACCCCCTTGAGTACGATGATCTAACCTCCTTGAGTACGATGGCATTAACCCCCTTGAGTACGATGATCTAACCCCCCTTGAGTACGATGGCATTAAGCCCCTTGAGTACGATGATCTAACCCCCTTGAGTACTATGATCTAACCCCCTTGAGTACGATGATCTAACCTCCTTGAGTACGATGGCATTAACCCCTTGAGTACGATGATCTAACCTCCTTGAGTACGATGGCATTAACCCCCTTGAGTACGATGGCATTAACCCCCTTGAGTACGATGGCATTAACCCCCATGTCGCATCGTGGTTTAGGAAAAACAATTCGTCTCAGTTTATATAAATATTTTTTTTTATTACAACTTTATTCATTTTGTTTATTATGAAAGTTTTTGGGAATCACCTGAAGATTAACCACCCTATCTTAACTTAACCTAAACCTCCCTTCTCCCCTCCCTTTCCTCCCCCCTTTCTTCCCCTCCCTTCCCCTTTCCCCTCCCTTCCCCTTTCCCCTCCCTCCCACACATTATTGAAAATTCGCCTTAAGACTGACTGACTGGACTGTGGTGGTGGTGGGAGACGGCCACCAGCAGTATAAAGGTGATGTGTCACGCTGGCTTGGCTGTTCTGTCTGGTGAGGTTGTACACGGCAGTTCACACGCACACATACATACATACACACACAGAGTTGAGGAGGAAACACGTGGTGGTGACTCTCTCTCTCTCTCTCTCTCTCTCTCTCTCTCTCACTCTCTCTCCCCTTCAGTCCTTCCCAACCCCCCCTCTCACCTTCTCCTACCCCCACCTACCTCCCAACCCCTCCACCTACCTCCCCCCCTCACCTACCTCCCCCCTCACCTTCCTACCACCCCCAACCAACCAACTTACCTACCTTCCCCCACCTTCCTACCAACCCCCCTCACCTACCTACCTCCCTCCACCTACCTACCTACCTCCCCCCACCTACCTACCTCCCCCCACCTAACCTTCCTCCCCCCACCTAACCTTCCTCCCCCCACCTAACCTTCCTCCCCCCACCTAACCTTCCCCCCACCTAACCTTCCATCCATCCATCTATCACCTAACCCCGACAGTTCCGTCCCTATCGATACACGCAAACTGCCCATTAGCGACTAGTACTATTTTATTTTTCCCTCGTAGATTTAATGACCCACCAACTTGTTGCGTCTCGGCGGTGGTGTTAGGGGGGGGGGGGGGGTCATATGCCACTACAGAGTCGATAAGAAATGGAGGTTTTATCCCAAGTTGGTAACATCGCAGTGTGTCTACTTTTGTGTTAGGTTGGTTTTGGTTGGATTTGGGTTGGTTTTCGTTAGGTTGGATTTGGGTTGGATTTGGTTAGGTTGGATTTGGTTAGGTAAAGTTAGTCCGTTATGTGATGAGATTTCATTGTAGATACGTAATGGCAGTGGGTAAAGTGGACATGAACACACACACACACACACGACAGAACGTGGATTGATGGATAGTGTTGTTACTGCAGTTTGCAACACGACTGGATATTGATCGGTCTGGGTGGATATTGAGGCCCTTGTGCTTGTTATTGATCGTCAACTGATACTGGTGTGGCAGCCAGTGACTGTGTGTGTGTGTGGGAGAGAGAGAGAGAGAGAGACGGTGCGTGTACGAGAAAAAGTACTCCAAGGGCTGTCAATGTACTCAAGGGGCTAAATCATCGTACTCAAAGGGTCAAGTCATTATCCTCATTTTTATTTTAACCAGCGTCACAGATATGGTTAAAAATAATATAACAGAGATAGGGAGAGAGAGAGAGAGCAGAGCAGACACCCTGGCGGACGGTGTTATTGATCCGTTGATGTCACATAGCTTGCGCTGTTTCCCTTTATGCGGTCTAAGTGGTGGTAGGTGGTTTAAGTGGGCTGTTTAGAACTGTCTTAAGAGTATTAGGTTAACACCCCCCCCTCCCCCTTTGAGTACGATAGTCTTTAACCCCCTTGAGTACGAGGTCATTTCCCTTGAGTACAATAACGTGATTACGACGCCTTAACCCTTTCCTCGGGTTGACATGGTGTTCAAGGGGTTGAGTCTTCGTGTTCAGGGAGTTTGGGACCGTAATTGGCGGTAATGGTAATAGTTTAGGGGGGTACTGCCGCTTCTTACTGCCCTCTGAGGGGGTACTGTCACGTGTTGTTAATCTCTGGGGGGGAGGGTACTGTCGCGTATTGCTGCCCTCTGAGGGGGTACTGCCGCGTATTGCTGCCTCTGACGGGGTACTGCCGCGTATTGCTGCCTCTGAGGGGATACTGCCGTGTGTTGCTGCCTCTGAGGGGGTACAGTCGCGTGTTGCTGCCTCTGAGGGGGTACAGTCGCGTGTTGCTGCTCTCTGGGGGTAGGTCTTGGTGGGGGGGGGGGGGGTCTTGAGTATCGCTGGTGAAGAAGGGCGAGTGTGGGGGGTGGCTGTCTGCCTGCCGTGGTGTGCATACCGTCTCCTCTCAGTCTTAATTCCCCCGTCTTACATACCAGAGTAAACGTCCCTCCCTCCCCTATCCCCTCCTTCCCCTCCCCCCTCCTCCCCCTCCTTCCCCTCCCCCTCCTTCCCCTCCTCCCTCCTTCCCCTCCTCCCTCCTTCCCCTCCTCCCTCCTTCCCCTCCTCCCTCCTTCCCCTCCTCCCTCCTTCCCCTCCTTCCTTCCCTCCATCACGCACCATTCTGCCTCCTCCTTCGTCCGTCCTCTCCTTCCCTCCGATTGCGGTCTGACAGGTCGGCAGACGGAAATAAAATCGTGGAAAAAAAATTCATTATCTTGACACATGAAAAATGTGTCGCGTTTTATATGCTTATCATTAATACAACCAGGGGCATTTTTATGGCTGTTGGGTTGGGTTAGGTTAGGTTAGGTTGGGTGAAGTTAAGAAGAATGCGGGTGGGTCAGGTAAATAAACGTGCACATTCCACCCAAGTGCATGTACCACCACCACCACCCGCACATTCCACCCAGCACCCTCACACTCCACCCACCCCCTCACACTCCACCCACCCCCCTCACACTCCACCCACCCCCCTCACACTCCACCCACCCCCCTCACACTCCACCCAGCACCCGCACACTCCACCCACCCCCTCATACTCCACCCACCCCCCTCACACTCCACCCACCCCCCTCACACTCCACCCACCCCCTCATACTCCACCCGCCCCCTCATACTCCACCCGCCCCCTCATACTCCACCCACCCCCCTCATACTCCACCCACCCCCTCATACTCCACCCACCCCCTCATACTCCACCCACCCCCTCATACTCCACCCACCCCCTCATACTCCACCCACCACCCTCACAATCCACCCACCACCCTCACAATCCACCCACCACCCACACACTCCACCCACCACCCACACACTCCACCCACCTCCCTCATTCTCCACCCACCACCCTCACAATACACCCTCACACTCCACCCACCACCCTCACACTCCACCCACCACCCTCACACTCCACCCACCACCCTCATACTCCACCCACCACCCTCATAGACCACCCTCACACTCCACCCAGCACCCTCACACTCCACCCACCCCCTCATACTCCACCCACCCCCTCATACTCCACCCATCCCCCTCACACTCCACCCACCCCCCTCATACTCCACCCACCCCCCTCATACTCCACCCACCCCCTCATACTCCACCCACCACCCTCACAATCCACCCACCACCCTCACAATCCACCCACCTCCCTCATTCTCCACCCACCTCCCTCATTCTCCACCCACCACCCTCACAATACACCCTCACACCCCTCACACTCCACCCACCACCCTCACACTCCACCCACCACCCTCATAGACCACCCTCACACTCCACCCACCACCCTCATACTCCACCCAGTCTCAAAATAGCCGTAGGTGACCAAGCAGCAGTACGCGTGCCATCTCCCCGCCACACGTGTCAACTTATTTTCAATTATTTTGTTTAGATGATCAATGCTCGTGGTATTGCCTTCTGCACTGTTGCAATGGGGACAAGGGAATTGGTATGGGGACATCTTACGCCCATGCCATAACTTGAGACAGATTAGTGTGTGTGTAACAATAATTAACAGTTTATTGAAGAAGTTTTGCAGCCTGAAAATATACATTGGACATACTGTAAATGACTTATTACACACACTGGTGGTTTAACAAAAGTCTTCATTAGAGAAAGGTGAAGTAACATACTGATTAATGTTTACAGTGGAGGTCATGTAGATCTTGTGCGCTGAGGTGTTGAACAGCAGACACGTGGTGTAGTAACTCCCTCACAGATGGTGTTATGAGGGGCATCACGTGGTGTAGTAACTCCCTCACAGATGGTGTTATGAGGGGCATCACGTGGTGTAGTAACTCCCTCACACAGATGGTGTTACGAGGGGCATCACGTGGTGTAGTAACTCCCTTACAGATGGTGTTACGAGGGCTTGATGTCGTAGCAGTGTGTGTGTGTGTGTGTGTAATAATAATAATAATAATAATAATAATAATAATAATAATAATAATAATAATTAACGGTTTATTGAAAGAGCTTGGCAGCCAGAAGGCTGAAAATATACAGTTACATATTTGGGGAATGGGTTACGAATTACAAATAATATACAAGTAACATAAGTGACACAAATAAGACATATAATAACTAGATGTGGAAAAGCTCAAACTACAGTTCATTTCAACATAGTGACAGTGTAAGGAGCAGTGTGTGTGTGTGTGTGTGTACAGTCTATACTTCTTTTTTTACGGTTACTGTCCAATTTTTACCGTACCCGTAGTCAGTATTGACGGGTATTGCCGTAACTGTTGTGTAAATGGTCGCGTAAGTTTGAACACAGACCATAACAACTAGACACACCATTGCATCATATAGAGTTGGTGAAGGTTTGGTTAGGCTAGGGTTAAGCGGTTGTTGTCGCCGTCACGCGTAATGAACTGTATTACCGTAAAATGTAACTAACGCGGGTCGACTGTGAATGGTGTGAGAGAGAGAGAGATTAATGTGAATTGAAATATATGGAGATGTTTAAATAGTAAGAAAATAAACGTGGGTGTGTAAAGAAGAGTGTGAAATTCATTGTACACACACACACACACACTGATAGATAGATAAAGATAGACAGACAGATATGATTATAAATTGTTGGTGTTTACATAACTACTAAACTACCTAATTGTGGGTGTAAGACTTCCGGAGACTACATTTTCGAACGAGAATAAGATACCGTAACACCGTAATTTGCGTAGATGATGTTACGTTACGTTGTTCCTGTGTAACTTTCATCTCACTACGTCACTTTTGTTTTTATTATGTATTTAGCAAGGGGTCACAAATATACACCTGCTCACAGCTGTCTGGGATCTTTTATTTATTGTCGTGAAGGCCTGAAGAAATGACGGTGGGGTGTTGCGTGTGTTCTGCCCTCTAGAGTCACGAGTTTGCACTGGTCTTCACTCTCCACCTCGCGAGTTGTATTGACGATTCTTGTATACCTGTGACAGATCTAATTAAGAGTTGGTGTGATGTGTGTGTCTCAGGTAGGTAGGCGAATTTCAGAGGAAGAGGAAGTATAAAGTGAGTTAGTAAGATTAGTGGTCAGGGTAGTAGTGGTGGTAGTGATGGCGTGAGTTTTATTAAAGAGGATTACAAATAAGTAGTTACAAGACTGTCAGCCCGGGTGGAAGACTGAGACACGGTGTATCATCTTGTTCTGTTGGCGTGGTGAGTGTGTGTGTGACGACTGACTACTACTGCCACACACACACCGTCCAGGGGAGGAGTTTTACCACCACCACCACTAGCGTAACCGTCACCACCGCCAACCACCATGAGGTCTACCACTATCACCACGAGGTCCTGGACTATACACCCGGAGACAACAGCGCGTGTACCTATCTCCCGCGTCATGGTGAGCTATCCTCTACTTCCTCCCTGACTCTACACGTCCTTCACTGTCATCACTCGGCTATAGTGACTTACACCTTACACTTGAGGGGTTATAGTGCAGTTGTCGTCATAGTGTATTAACGTGGTGAGGGGGGGCAGCACAGTACAACACGACAGCTGCACGCGATGCTCAACTGGGTGTTATCGGGTAGCAGCAACAGTATCATCCTGCGGTCTCTGTCTCGTTGCCAAACCTGAGTAGCGACAGTTAACAGTTTCATCGTGACTGGCAGTAGTGAGAGTCACCAGTTTAAGCCCCACTAGTCTATAAAAACAGTCCGTCAGATGTAGTCCTACTTTTCCGGTCACTTATATGCGGATTCACAGATCACGAGCTTTCGACGCTTTGATAATTCAGATTTTTCATTTTTTTATTTTTTTTTCTAAAGTTACTCAGATGTGCTCTCGTGTCTCGCCTGGGGGGGGAGGGGGGTGGAGTTATAACTTGGGAGGAACCCTTGGGAATCCATCTTTGTGTAGTACTTTAGGTGAGGCAGATGCTTTCCCCATATTTCTATTTGCCTGAAGCTGACTGAGAATGTGTCATAACGAACCTTTGTGTTACTGAATCCTGGTTTTGAGGGGTGATGTTAAGTGTGTGTGTTTTAGCTCTGGTTAAATAAATTGGGTCAAATCATAACATTCCCGGTCAGGAAAACTAGCAACACTTGTCGTCGAAATGTAAGAGACGGGGGGGGGGGGGGGGGGAAATTCTGGAGCGGATTTTTGCGGCAGTCTTCTCTTTCCCTTCGGGTGAGTTGTGTTTACCGTTGGAGGAGTCATTGGACACATCTGGGTATTAGTGGTAGGGAGGGAGAGGGATGTTTGTCTTGGTGAGAGGGAGAAGGAGGGGAGGCCACGAGAGGGAGGGAAAATATACCTTCAATAGTTGTATAAAAGAGGATGGTGAGAGTCAGGGCGTAGTGATGGTGTGAAGACTGAGGGAAGGAGGGAGGGAGGGACGGGGTGAGTGGGTGAGGGAGGAAATGTATGAGAGAGTGTGAGTTACAGTGTTCAGTGAGGGAGTGAGTGACTGAATGAGGGTATGAGGAAGGGATTGAGGGCACCATCACCCACAAACACATGATGCTCTGGGTGCTGGGTGAGTGTATGTCGGGCCGTCAGCTGATCACCGTCACCATCAAACACGGATGAAGTGTCGTGGTGAGGTTGTATTAGTTAACGTGTCCCGGACCAGGTGAAGGTAGAGGGTGGGGGTGGAGGGAAAGGTCGGGGTCAAGAGGTCACAGGGGCTAGGGGCTTTAAGCTTTTGCCGCCGTCAAAGGTTATTCGGTCAGCTTTAAGAAAAAAATATACCTTTCAGCTTGGAGATGGGGGTTGGAGTTTCTTGGTCGTTCTAGGAGGTACTTCCGTGTGGAATTAATTAGCATACCTGATAAACCAGTCTTAATTTATTGAACGAGAATATCTAATAAAACAGTTCAGTAAGTTTGTTATGGATTATTATTATTATTATTATCATCATCATCATCATCATCATCATCTCACGTGACCTCATCCATGTAACAGACAGGTAGACAGTTGGTTGCTTGAAGTCAGTGGCCTTGCTTTTTTTTTTTTTTTTTTTTATCTCGCCTCCACTGTGTTTGTGATCTCCCCTGCAGCCAAAGCCACACGCCCCTGCTGTGAGTTAAGTGTACTGGGGGGGAAGCAGCTTGGGCGTACCGGGATGAACACTTGATAACGGACCGGGATAAGCACTGGGATGCGGCTGGCTCACAGGAGAGGATGTCACCGTGTTATTTCCGGAAATCTAGGCCGGATACGCGAGGGAGATTCAACCAAATACGTAGACACCAACCTAACTATTGAAATTAGGGGTCCATGCCCTAATAGGCGGGGGGGGGGGGGGCATTAGCTGACCCTGTTAATGGGGTTTGTATAGACTTTAATGGCGCTCGTGAACCCTTGGGGAGGGGGAGCTGGGAAATGTACTGTTGTGTTATTCCTAGGAGAGGTGAGGAGGAGGGGGGTGATGGTTCATACTGCCTTAGACACACACACACATACACGAGGTAGTTGTAGATACACTCACGCCGAAATCTCTGGCTGATATCACGAACTTTCACACTAACATTTATCCCTGGATGTGTGATGACTGTGCGTAGGGCGGCTGGTGATGCGTATTGATGGCGTCATGATAGCGTATACGCAATTACGCATGTGTGTTTGTGGTAGGGGCTCACCAGTCCACACCTCACCAGTCCACCTAGCCGCCACCGACCCAGTTAACTGTCTTCTCATGTATATAACTGGGCGAGGAACGGGAAGACAGTTACTTTTACCTCCCGTGGGGTTTAAGGTTGACCAAGGAAGCGAGGAAGAAACTTAACCTAACCTAAACCAAACCAACCTAAACCTAACCTAACCACCAAATAGTAATTATTCTCCATCGTCTCGTCTTGACCCCCTTAATGTTTGTTTGTTTACATACATATATAAAGGGAACTGTGTGTGTGTAGAGGCTGATGTTGGAGCCGTATAATGTATAACATGTTTTACCACGAGAGAGAGAGAGAGAGTCTATAGTAAAAAGTTTTCTTATCTAGGTTATGAGTCACGTCTATGTGTACAGGAACCAGAAACATGTAAGCTTATGTAGTAGTGGTAGTAGTGGTGGTGGTAGGGTGGCTGTGGTGAGGGGGTGGTGGTGGTGGTAGGTTAAGGGGTAGAGGTAGTAGGATGAGGAATCGTGGTTACTGTAGTGTTAAGGTGGTAGTGTGGTGGTGGTAATAGTACGTGGAGTAGACGTGGTGTGGGGTTGTAATTAGAGACGTGGAGTCGGTTAGCCCTCCCCTGCCGCTTGCGGACTGCCCCCCCCCCCCCCCCGGTCCCTCACCACCTCACTAGAATTTAATAACCTTTCTACTTTCTCGGGGTGAGCGTGTCCTATCCTTCCCGCTGCTGTAGTCTGAGTAATGGTCAATGTTCTCCAGGGCTGACTAATATTATCCACTGCTGGCTAATCTCTCTCTCACGTTGACGTATCTTATCAGTGGAAATTGACGAGTCTAATGTTAACAAAACGTGTTGCTGATATCGAGGGGGGGGGGTGTGTGTACTATCGTGGGCCACCTGTTTCACGCACGGTACTTCATAGGGTATCGTAGATTTTGTAGATAGGGTTTTGTAGGTGTAGTAATGTAGATTTGGTATGTATAGGGAATTTTTTGTAGGTGTAGTATGGGTTATTGTTGATTTTGAAGGAATTGGGTATTGTAGGTTTTGTAGTTAAAGGCATTGTAGATTTTGTACAGTAGCTAACTCAACTAACTGGGTGACCCTACCTTAACTTGATGGCTTCACGTAGCATCAGTTAAGAGATGAAATTAGAGTACAGAATCTTTGTGAATCTTACTAAGTGAGAGAAGGAGAGTGAGGTAAGTAGGAAAGGTAGGCATACAGTGGAGGAAAGAATGTATAGAAGGTAAGAGGGGGAGGAAAGGTAGGCATACAGTGGAGGAAAGAATGTATGGAAGGTAGCAGGTAGTGTGTGTGTGTAAGTCATGCTCTCGCTGTTATTACCTCTCCTGTGTGTTCAGTGACACACACATTTTCCTGGTCACTTATCCATATCTATCTGACATTTATGTGAAGGTCATGTGGGTGTCTACTGGAAAGGTTGAGTGTGTGTGTGTGTGTGTGTGTGTGTGTGTTGAGTGTGGTGTATGGGGGCAGGTGTGTGTGTTGGCTGGTATGTGGCAGATGTGTGTGTGTGAGTCACTAGTTATTACACTGTGGACAAGGGAAGAGTGAGTGAGGCGCAAGGAGGGGAGGGGGCGGTAGTGTTGGGGAGAGGAAGGTTGTTTGTCATGGCTGGTAGGAACTAGACCTGAGTCACACTGTGGTCTAGAAGTTGGGGGGGGGGGGGGGGAGGTGACTCAACTGAGATATGAGACGAACCACTGAAACTGACAACGTGAATTTTGATATTGGTATTATTTTTTACCCCCTCCAAACCTACCTTCCTACCTACCTACCTTCCTACCTACCTTCCTGTTTACCTTTCTCTCTCCTCTTTTCTCTCCCCCTCCTTCCTCTATTTCCGTTCCTCTTTCACCTCTCTGCTATCCTTTCTCTTCCCCCTCCTTTTATCTCATTTCTCCCCTTTCTTCCTCTCCTCGCCCTCCTCCTTTCCTTATCCTCCTCCCCTATCCCTCCTGTTACCTCCTCTCCCCCTTCCTCCTCCCAGGGAAGGAAGGATGGAGGGAGACTCGGGCGGGTATAAATTTCACTGGGTTATTTTTTTAAGCATATCACTTACCGTGGTAATATACTGCCAGCACACGGTAGAGGAGAGAGACAGACAGACAGACACCCTTTTCTGTTTTTGAGAGAGAGAAAGAGAGAGATTCGCCTATTCTTATTTGAGAGACAGAGGGAGAGAGAGTCTTTCCTATTTTGAGAGCGAGAGAGATGCACACTTTCCTATTTTGAGAGAGTCTATCCTTTCCTATGATGGGAGAGTGATAGAGCCTTTCCCGTTTTTCTTTGATGGAGAGAGAGAAGGGGAGAGGTGTTGAGTAAGGGTGGAAATGTCAGTGTGTCGTGAAAGGGAGAAGGTCTAGCCCTAGTTGGGTTGGGTTTGGTTTATATCAGGTGAAAAACTAGTTAACTCTCCCAGCCACCTTTTACCTAGGCCTGGGGTGGTGTACAGGGTGTGTCTAAATAAACACCACATCCACCCCGCACCTGGAGTATACAGGGTGTGTCAAAATGTCTTAGTTATCCATGTGTTTTTTTATTATTTATTTATTTTTAGGGAGTAGTGATCACCAACTGGTATATACGTTATGTTATGTTTATGTTATGGACTTGGTAGGGTCATTGTGAGTACCCATCCATCACCCTTACATAACCGTATTTAACATTGCACATGCTGAGTTGTGTGGGTCTCAGTCTCTTACTTACACACACACACACTCTCTCTCTCTCTCTCTCTCTCTCTCTCTCTCTCTCTCTCTCTCTCTCTCTCTCTCTCTCTCTCTCTCTCTCTCTCTCTCTCTCTCTCTCTCTCTCTCTCTCTTACACTTAAAATATACACCCAACCACCCTGACAACCTACTCGCACTTTATTATCGCTTCAACCATCAATCACGTGTAGGAGGCGGTCGTGAGGTGAAGTAGCCAGCAGTAATAATTTATAACTGAACCAATACATCACGGGCCGTCGACAGGGAAGTGAACAAGATCAAATACTCGAAGGCAAATGAAAATAGTACTTGATTTTTTTTAACATGGTGTATGGCTTGTGCTCTTGTGTGTTTAGTCATCAGCTTTGGTGGTGTGTCATGGATTAACATTGTCGGTGTTTTCATGTTTGCTTAGCTTCAGGGTCTCTGGGATTTATGTTACAGAATTAATTTGACTGTTTTGAATGTGTGTGTATATGAGTATTTTGTTAAGGGAAGGTGTCAATTTATATGCAGTTGCTTTAGCTGTACAAAACAAACACCAAACGTGGCCAGTGTATTAATTCTCAAATATATATTCAAGTTTAAGAAGGTGCTTGGTGGTGTTACATGCTTAATGTTTGTTGTGTATGCATTTTATGTGACAGGCCTCCATACAGTGTTACTCGCTTGAAATATTATAGTTACCTGTTACATAAACCATTACAGTATAATATAAACCTACGTGGTGAAGATACCTCAGTATATTTTGAACAGTGAAAAGGGGATGAACCATGGCTGACCCTGTGCACAGACAGACAGCTCAGCCGGGGGTAGTAACATGATGCAACACTACAGGTTAAGACACGAACAGCAGTTGAATTCGGCGTCGTCAGCTTTGTAGGCCATACCGTGTTCAGACCTGTAATACTGTACCATACTCGTTAATAAAAGCCTTGAAATTATTATTCTTTGTTAAAATAAATTTGTATATCATTATTACTTGCTATTTTTTACTAAGATGTTATTTTAACTTGCCATTGATAACCGAGAAACTTATTTTTACTAAGAGATGTTATTTTTACTTGCCATTGATAACTGAGAAAGTAGCAGGAGTGTTGTAGTGGGTTACAGTGTACACCTACTAACGTGTTGTTTGTGTTGCAGGCGGGAGAGGGCGTTTTATCGGTACTGCAGGGCCCGGGCGTGGGTAGCATCGCGGTGGACGTGGTTACAGGCGCAGGTGGCAGACCTTGAGTACAGAATCTTACAACAACAAAAAATATATACGTGAGTACTTAATTTACTTTACCTAACATTCTAGTGTATTTCCGCCTAATATGTGAGTGGGTACTTATTATGTGTACTTATGCCTTTTGTGTGTGAGTAGGCAATGTGTATACTCGTCTAATGTGTGAGAGTATTTTATGTACTGTATACATATGCCTAATGTGCACAGTACTTATGCCCATTGTGTGAGTGCTTAAGTAGTGCATTTCACTTAAGATGGCCTCCATTTTCCACTTGTTTAATGTTCACTTTTTTTCATCCCCCAGTAAGTCATGTATAGGGGACGTGGTTCTTGGTTCGGTTTCACGTCATTAGGGAGGTATCTTAGAATGGTCATGTATTTTAAACAATGATGCTTCTCATAAAGGAGCAAAGGACATGGTTTTACCTGTAGAAGAATTAACACCTCATTTTGAATTGTTGCAAGTGTGTGAGTTTTGTTAAGTGCCTCTGCTTATGTGTGTGTCTAATACCTACCTGTGTGTGTGTATGAGTACAGTACCTGCTTGTGTGGACTGTAAGTGTGCTAGAGTACCATTTGATGAGGATTTGGTTGAATCCCTTCCAGTTATCAAGTAATTAGTCTTGATCAGTTGGTGGGCTCTGCTAATTACTTTACCTGTGATATGTGTGGTAGTAATTTAACCTTTGAATTTTGTATTGGAAATTAATATTTTTTTTTAGTGAGGTTTTTCTTTCTCTGGTATGTCTCCTTTACTCGTGTGTGTGTGTGTCCTACAAGGCTAGATAAACGACTTGAGAGTTGTTTATGAATTACTTGGTCTTAAGTTATCTATGACATTCACCAGTCTTTTTCCAAACTCCGAAAAAGATGACGAATACGGTATTTTATTCCGAGAAAAACGTCAACAGGTCCATGAGACATTTTAGTTCTTCACCTTCAGCATGAGGTTTGGGGGGGTCACCATTAACCAGAATTAGATGAAATGTTAGGTCAGGTCTTTCTTTTCCCTTTCCTATCTGTCACCCATGAGCCCAAACTCTCAGGCTATAAGTGGTGATGAATGGTGTCCCAGGTGGTGTCTTTAAGAGGCTATTACTGTACTAAACCACCAGTTAGGACACCCACAGACTGACAACAATGATGATAAGGCTCCAGAGATTGTATCTGAGGGTGTGGTGCCCAAGGAGAAGTATAAATAGTTGACTGAGGACTTGAGAAATAGGATTTAGACTTTTATGTGACTAAGGCTGTCAGATGCTGGGGAGTGTTAACTTGGTGGATGGTGTACAGGTGAAACTCTGTAGATGTTATAGTTATGGTAAAAATTTGATCAAGTTTGGTATTTGTTTACAAAGGTGGTGTTAAAAGTACAATATTTTCCTTTGTCTCCTCACTATCTGCCTCTCCCCGTATTGAGATTCTTCATGACCACCTTGTTGATATAAGTTATTTGGTTGTTATTGTGGTTCTTTACTTGTTTTAGGATTTACTAACATTGTGTGTCTCCCAGGCACGTGCGCAACACAAAAGGCGCAGTCCAGTTGGAAGAGGGGAGTCGTTGGAGAGGGATGACTTTACGCGATCCCGCTCATTTAGATGTCCACGACCCTGCCCTTACGTGCCTGGCTGCCCCCACTGCCCGTACTGCCGTAAATGGTTATCATAGCCGTGTCGAGGACGGCGTGGGCGGCAGCGTTTCCGATACATCGTTTGTGTCTGCTCGCACCCAAGGTCTGCGAGCAATCAAAAGAAGACGTCTAGTGAGGGCAGGAGCTGGTCTCTGTGCCGGAGTCAGACGAGGGGGCGGGGGAGGACGTATTCCTGCTGTGCAGTGCAAGTGTGTTCCGCCTATTACATGTGTGCTATGCACACGTCTACAAGGCTTGGTCCCCCCTGCAGCCCCTCCAGACCCACACACACAACCAGCGAGTGAACGTTATGCACGAGTCGATCCCACTTTTCACCCAGTACTTTCACAACCTGCCGGTAAGTACAATATGATTCATGCTTAAATTTCAATTCTAATGGTAACTTGATGTTTTGGCTACATTTTAGTAAGCATTTACAATTAATGCAGTGTTTTTCTTGTTTGTATGAAAAATATAAATTATACTGTTTATCTATTGTTCCTTTATTTATTTATTTATCTGTTTTCTAGAACATAATTTTTATTGTTTTTCAGATGTATCTTTATCTGAGAGATTTGATGCCATGTTGAAAACAACAGACTGGCAACGGCAAATTTTGACGGCCAAAACCATCCAGTCTCTCCCAGTAACACGAACTAATAGAGAAGCCTCGCAAACGGATAAGAAAAAGAAAAAAGATAAGGACCGCAAAAAAGATTTTAAAAAACATAAGAAAGAAACAAAAGGAAGAATAACATTAAGTGAGTTATTTATTTTAGTGTAGTTATATTACTTTAGTATTGTCTCAGTTATGATCATTAAGACTTTTTCCACCACAGCAGTTGTTGTCTAGTTCAGTAATACTCAACAGTGATGGTGTGTTTCTGTTAGTTAATTGTTCATCATCCTGAGTCACACTTCCTACACCCATTCAAGCTCTTATAATAAAGGCAAAACAGTTCGGACAGAATACACTACCATAGGTGGCCCGGGCTTACCGTTAAGGGGTCAAACTTTGGGTAAAAGGCCCTCAGTCACCAGAGTGTATGTCTATAGAGGGTTGTAACCTTTCTATGTTCTCAGGTAAAGGCTAGAGGGTGAAACATGTAGTACTGTATATTTTGTAGCAGTGGTCACACAATACTCAACTTGGAACATCACTAGTGAACAATATATTTCTGATGAATTGACCTATAATTCCAGTATCAGTAATTGTTGGTTTCAGATTCATTCATATTTTTGTTTTGTTTTCTAGAATTGAAAAAATCATTAATTACGGGAGAGTTAGTAAGAGACGGAGAATTCAAAAGAAAAAGGATGTCGGCTCAGGAGGCTATTTGTAAGTTGACCCGAAAGTATAATATTGAACGTGTATGACTTTACCAGTTACTAGAGCGACTAACTGCAGTTCTATTGTTGACATTCATGACATATATTGTTATTAATGCTATTTATATTATTTGTATTTGTCAATTGTTAATTTGTTTATAATGAATGTGTTTGTAGTGGCTTGTATTTCTTGTCATAGGCTGTGATTATATTTTGATATAATTCTCAGTTGTCTATTTTTTTGTATATGTGGAAACTGGCTCCTGCACCCCATAAGACACTGCTCATCACTGTGGTTGATCTATCAGTCAGACCCGGCTTCCTCCCATCCTACCCCATATTAATTTCCTGGTCTCACCTCTGCACTAAAACATAAATAGACAAAACTTTCAAATGAGGGAAACTGCTTTAGTGATTCACTTGTGAATGTTTCCTCTATAGCTCCTGAGATAGAACGAAGAGGGACAATATATATTTCTTTGACACTTGTATATATTTCAGAATATGTTGTAATTGGTCAATGTTTTTTTCTCCGCAGTAACAATGAAAAGAGTGCGGGTTGACGACGACGACGATGCGAGTTCGGTGTATGGAAGTAGCCTCCACTCCTCTCCCTCGGCCAGTCCAGCGCCCATCGACCGCTCTGCCCATAAAAGACAATCCTCGACCTCCAACCAGAAAAATAAACAGGTGTTGATTGGTCTCTTGATGTTATTTTCCTTATTGGAAGTGATAAGATTTTCACTCACTATCTTCTTAAGTCATAATTGCACACTTGTCTCTCTGGATGGAAGCACAAAATAACCTTTCGGTCATGATTGTGTATGACTGAATCATTAGATCGCTTATTTATTAATACTCGTGAGACATATTAAGACCCAGACAGTAGCTGGATGAGAATATTCTGAATAGTAGTCCTAGTGTATGCTGTAGAATCCAACTCTTTCTTCAGGAAGGTCATTAGGTAGATCCCACGGTAAATGTTTTTCAGTTTATGTTGTATTGATGTGTACTTTAGGAGTTAGTTGTGGCTATGTTGATTTATTTTATTTATTTATTTATTTTTATTGTTAATGTATGTATTAGTTGATTGATACTGGAGGGGAAGCAGAGTATAGGTACCGGGTTTGTTTCTCTCTCCTGCTGTTTGTGCGTGTGTGGGGGGAAAGTATGAACACTGTCGGGCGTGAAAAATATGACTGTATTTGGGGTTTACTCTAGAAGGACAACACCATACCAGAACACATTTTGTAAGGGATTTGGAAAGGATGAATGATGTCCATCTTGTACCATAGGAGAAGAGGACTTGAGGACTGGCATAAGTGAATGAAATATAATGTAAATAGATTAATTCTCATACATCTGAGGCATGTATTTTGCTAGAAGTTTTCTTTCATGGTAAATGGGAGATCTTGCCAAATTACATAAAATTGATGAATAAAGGAAGACAAAGTGTGTGAGAGTCATGATAAAGAGGATGAAATTATGCATAATACGCTGTATTTATCTAGATGAAAGTTGGATTCTGCCTCTGTCTTGGGCAGCTTGAACAAAACTTTTGAAGGGCAGATTTCACAGTAAATTAAAAGAAGTCCAGTTTTACTCTTAGCTGGGAGTTTTAGTTATTAGGGCTCATGCTAGTCACAGTGGGATTTTCTTTATGATTTCTGCATGTAGAAAACATTAATCTTTCAGCGAGAGAAATTACCTCGTAGTTTAGAACCTGACGAGAGAGGTTGCAAGTGGGAGTGCAGCTTGGAGAACTGCCATCATGTATTCATGGCTGACCCACACATTTGTGGAAAATGATTATAAATTGCTGATTATCATAACTTTTTCATGTTTTAAATAATGGTATGTCAAATTGACTTGAATCAGTGTGAAAAAGGGTAAAATTTTATGGTTCTGGTAGGTATTTAGGTGTTAGTGGTATTGTACACTTATTCTCGGGTAAAGAGAGGGTTGGAGGGGGTAGGAGTAAGATGTTCTCTATGTGGGTTAGTTAGTCAGTAAGTGTGTCATGTATGGCCTTCAGTGACCTAAGTCTAAACATAACTAAAAATAACTCGTACATGAAAATTTAAAGTTGAAAATAATTATTCTTTGAAAAAGTTGAAGTTTAGAGAGCAGCACCACAGTGTACTGTACATTGAATAACATAGAAGGGAGAAAATTAAAGTGTATTGTAAATGTCTAGAATTCTTAAAATATTCTCAACTTTCAATTACACCATTTTCCATCATCACCCATTTTTCGAATGACATTTTCAAAATTTTCTAAGCATTTGCCTTAAATTATTTTCGGTAATATCCTCTACCTCATACATATCTTGATCTCAAAGCAACTGTATCCTAAACAAGGCCAAACACTCAAACCTCTGAGTTAAACAATTTTTCCACACTCCAGTTCCTCTTTCTCAGTAGAATGGTCTGTCATTGTCTACTTTTTCATTATTAATGGATAAATTAAAACCCCCTGCACTATATATGCTGTATGTACATACATACAGACAGTAACATAACTGTAATGTACTGTAATGACTAGAAATGACACAAACCCTTTTATACATGAGTTAGTCTTCATAACAGCTATATGAAGAGATTGTCTGAACATCTTTCCTGTACTCAGCTGAACTAGCAGCTGCTGAAAACTAGGAAATGTGGTACAGTAGCTTCAAGGGTGACTCATTATGAGCCACCCTTTATCTTTAGTAGCACTATTATACACTTTACATCATTAGAACAAAGCAACACTTAACATCACTGAGAGTCATCTCAGAACTTACCAAAATTTTGTTAAAAATTATTTTCCATTTCTTTCTTTATTCAACCCTCACTATGTTGGTAATTGTTAAGATGAAATATTCAAAGCATCATCAAATACAGTACCTTTAATTCCTCTGTATGTCATTAACATACTCACTAATATACAGTGGCCCTCCTGAACAACTTCAAAGGTTGGTACCAAAATGGGGCAGATATACAGTAGATGAGTCAAGTCAACTCTAATGGAAACCGGGAGGCTGACTGGCCTAATAAAGTTTTCTTCAGACCATCCCAAAAAATACTTTTAAATAACATAAGCAGATGTAACATACCCTTGCCTGTTTGCAGTCTTTATTTTCATAATTCTCATTACATAATGTTGAATCAACATAGGTAATATTGGCAACTTATCTCGCTTGAGCTTGCTGAAGCATCAGCTACTATTTACTGAATGGAAGGAGATGTCAAGTTGAACGCTTTGCAGTAAAATGCAGGGATGCTGGTCCAGGGAAACCTTATCACTACACACAAGACAGCAGCTCTAGTTTGAAAATGTAAACAGACAATGATCTCTAAAGTACAATTGTTTGCAATATACTCTGGCAGCATGGGGGAAAGTGTCATGAGTGTTTACTGATATAAATCCTCCCTGAGCTCTTGACTCAGAGTTACAAAGGTTAAAAAGCCGCTCAGTAGTTGGAAGTCGAGTCTAAAAGAAATTATGGCACAATATCTCAATGTCTTTGGATGGTTTGAATCATCAAGATAAGAATTGTGATTGTTCAGGGACCACCGCACCATCTATCTCTTTCCTCACACCTCATAAGTATTGTTTTCTACATGTAAGTTGTTGTTATTTATGAAAGCCTTGTAATTTTTGGTCTTCAGAATAGTAGTTAATCTTTATATACATTCATTCTATCTTTCCCTTACTTTCTACACTTGTCTTACACCATCCTCATGTGCCACAGGAAAAGGGGAAGAGAATTAAAGGTAATATATACAGAGAAGTAAAATATGGGAAGTGTTGTATGCTGAAAAGAATAGTGGATTTTTTGTTCTGCTCAACACAGTAAACCAAATCATTACCAAGTTACCCTAGTATAATCTTCTGTACTATATTCAAAAGAGCATTAGTCATATATGGTACACAGTGACGACCATGCTCCTCTCTTAACTTATACACATGCCAATAAGTTATCCACGTTTCAGACGCTAGACACATGAATCAGTATCTTGGTTGCCCATCAGTCTCTCTCAGTTTACTTCATCTGAGGCAAAGAACCTTCCCTCATCACTAATCTTTACAGCACTTCCCATAATTTAATATGTTCTAGACAGAGCAAATGTGACTATTTTTGTATGTCACTTTTTTGTTTGAGAAATATCTTTTACATATAACTTGAATATATGTATTTATAAGGAAAGTCTTTTATCTTGCCCAGTACCCCATAGCTGAGCATCAGTAATATGTAGCAGCTGCACTTAAATGTTTGTATCTGCAGTATTGAGAATAATGAAGTTGGGAAAATTTTGGAATGATTCGATATAGGACAAAATTATGACAACACTTAGAAAGTAAAAACTCTGAAAAGGAAAGCTGAATGAGAATGGTAATTTTATATAAATATGTATAATAATATTTCCTTGGGCAAATAAGCACCACATGTTTTCCCTTCTCATTAATCATTTATTTTTGTTAATGTAACAGATTTTTTCTACTGTGGAACTCCCATTCCACAAGAAGACCCTAAATCCTTGTTTACCTCTCATCACTTTATGCAAACTTACTCATAACTTAATATTCGCACCTTATTAAATACCTCCCATCATTCTCTCTGCTCATTCACACACTGCCTCTTGGATATCTGTTTCCCCTACTCTTAGTATGTCCACCACCTTGGTCTTCCTCACAACATCCATCCCTGAATTATCCTGCCACTCTTTCTTTTCAGTTTGTCCCGACCACTTTAGCAAAACCTGATTAGTTATGTCCATCCCTTATTACTTCTACATCTCCTATTTCTCTTATTCTCTGGAATTTGGTCTACCCAACATACAGTATTACTCTTTAACCACACTGTTTTTCAATCGATATGTCTCTTCCTCCTCCTTTATCCACAGTAATGATATACTTACATGCTCGTCCTTGTCAATATGGCACAGATTGGCTGGAATAAAGAGAAAACACACACACACGCACACACTCCATTCTCAATTCATTTGTTCATTTAAACTACTGAAAGAGATGTGTTCTCAGGTTTTTATCTATAGTCTTACGTTAATTCATTTTTTAATAGAAAATCCTTTTCAAATGAATATAACATCACATGACTTAAGGTGATGTTAGTTATACTCCATCTAAATCAATTACACGGTCATTCCCCTTCCTTAAAAAAGTCCCAAGATATCCATTCAGTTTATCCTGTTCCTTTGTACAGCCCAGCACCACTCCTCATCAGGGCACCCATCCCCTAAACCACTGAAGACAAAATTTTCAAGTTACACAGGCACACCAAAGTGGATGGCGTTAAGAGTGTGTGTTGTGGCAGATGTGTGAATCTAGACAAATAAAACCGGCTGTTGTGCATGTTGAGTCATGAACGTACACATACAGTATACAAATATGAATAGGTTTATTAGTGGGTTTTTTTTTTCATGATTAATGTAGGATGACTGGGGGAGAAAGAATAAACACACACACAAGCATGGTTTATTATTATCTGTAAAAGATTTGTTCTGGTATGGTATTTCTTCTGAACAAAACCCCAAATCTGTTTTACACTTTGTTACTACATAATAGCCAGCCCCACAGCCTTCTGCTAGAGAAAAGGAGACAACCAGTGATATTGGTGAATATAGGAGAGATGTACAGTAATTTAGATGCTGGAGAACTATGTAAGGGGAATAAAGTTAAGGAGAACTGCTGCCATTGGTTCCTGGGTGGTATTGTTGAGAAGCTGATCATGTTATTCCTTAGGTGTGGGCAGTGTAAGAAGTACATGTTAGTCAAGGATGCAAGTGTCCAATGCATTCAGTCTCGTATGAAGAAATGGACTTATGAGCAAGTTTTAGGTGGTTGGGAACATTTAGATACCCAGAATTGAGAAAATAATTTTACCATGGTCTCACCCATTGACTATTTAATAATGAAACCATCTTTTACTGAAATCTGATGTCTGAAGTGAACAGTAGGTAATTTTGAAACTGCAGGATTTTTTTACATTGTCATTTATTTGTTTTGCAGAGTCATGAGGATATTTATATTAATGGTGTTTTATTTGTTTTACAGAGTATGAGTTCAAATTCCTACGACATTGACAACATAGTGATTCCATACAGCATGGCAGCCTCAACCCGTGTAGAGAAGCTGGAGTACAAGGAGATTCCTACTCCCAAGTGGAGAATAGTTCCCCTAATTCCCAACAATGTGCACAGTGCAACATGTGGTACTAGTCAGGAAGATGAGGTCAGTTATATTTTTATAGTTCACTTTTATACAGTACTGGGAAACCTCCATTAAACAAACTATATAGAGATGAAATTATGTTATAGAGGTTCTGTTAGATGTGAAAACTCCATCTAATGGATTATATGGAGAGAGAAGTCCTTTATGTGGAGGTTTTACTGTACCTTTTTCTTTCTTGTATCCACACTATCAACTTACATCTTCTAGTATTAGTCTTTCGGGTATAATCACAGTAACTAAGTTGTCTGTGGGACTGATTCATACGGATACATCAACATCCCTTATGGGTATGTAGTGTATCCATTATCCATGTCTGGTAGAGATGTTATTGTCTTTTCTGATATGCCTTGTCAATTTGTCTGGTTTATGATGAAAAGGGAAAGAAATAATTTAAAACATGATTCACAGGAAATTTTATATCTTCATTTAATTTTGTTGTTGCATATTTTATTAAGTCTTTATTTTAGGAAAGTACAGTGTAGTATGGATTATATTTTTTAACAAAGCCTATTCTCTTTTTCCACAGGATGAAGACATCAGTGAAGAAACAACAACTGCGCGTCATAATCGTAGTGAAGAGCTGGAACGTAAAAAGTTCCTCCAGTACCTCCACGTGCATGTAACATCTAGGTCTTCCCGCTCTCGACGAACAGATTCCTCAGGAACCAACACACCAGGTGAGGGCCTAATTTACTACCCACTTCCAAGGAATTTAATGGCAGAATTTAGAATTTAACTTGACCTTGGTTTTAATGGTCATCTTGTTTATTGCTTGATGGATAATTAATTAGAATTTCAGCAAGTGTTAGAAAATCTGTAACACATTGATAAGGTCTCCATGGCAATGAATTTATTAGAGGGATTTTTGGCATAGTAAACAATAGATTTTTCACATATACACTTGCATTGTATTATCTGAAATCATTTTTGAGGTTGTCATACTTTCATACATATCTTGATAAAACTTTAATCAAGAAAGTGAATAAAGAGAAGATAGGATGGCCTTAACTCCCTCAAACATCACAGGAAATAATCACACTGGGAATTCTGATATGAACCGGTACTATATTGAACCTTAGTTATATCAAAGACCTAACAATTATATGAGTGTTAATTGGTGATGTTCTTGCATTTCAGACCACCCATTATCTCCCAGGCCTCCTGATCCAGCAAGTGACACAATCTCACCTTTGGCCACACCACCCACCACACCTTTAGCTCCTTCAGAAGACTCCAATCAGTCCTCATCTCTCCCAACCATTGCTACTATACCCAATTCTTCCAGCAGTTATCCTGTCTCAAGTATACCTAGTTCCAGCTTTACCACTCTGTCCTCTCAAACTGGGATGATAAATAGTTCATCACAATTATCTATGTTACCTGCTACATCCCAGACATTGCCTAACCAGCTCCTTATCCATAACCCCCAACTTGGAAGTCCTGTATGTACCCAAATACCAACGTCAACCTCTATATCCTCTTCCGCCTCTCTTTCTACATCAGCTTCTGTCTCAACTCTTTCATCTCTTCTACCTGGAAGTCGACGGAACCGCACCTTCAGTAGCAGCAGCAGCAGTAGAACCCGTGGTTTCCTCAATATAGAGGAAGGCTTTGCAGAAAGGTTGGAGGTAAGTTAGATGTATATTATATCTTGAAAGAAAATACCATTTGTAATGTTGACCTTCTCTTTGTCACCATGGTTATGATTGACAGAATTAGGTACTGTATTCTTTTCTTAAATTGTGGAAACAGAAGGCAGCTAATAGCCTTCTCTGGATGATTTATAGACCAACATAAAAGGGATCTTCTAGATATAATGTCAGTTTTATATTTTCTTTGTGTTTAATGTAGTCACTTACCAATCCAGGAACATGAACAGGTAGCTCCAACTGTCTGTATTGTTACCAAATAGAAGACAGAGGGAGAATATAAGACAAGTGTATGAATGTGCAAATAGTTTTATCACAATGATGAGAAATGAGCGATTGATTCTATGATGAGTGAAAGGAACTTGGATGTCTTGTTTTGTGCAAAATATAACTGAAGGGCAAAGGAGAATGAGATGAGTGGATGGGATGGCTACATTAGAAAAGAGTGAAATGGAAGCAGCACCAGCAGTGTCAAGTAGTGTTAGGATATAGCTGTTCTGCTGAAGGATGATACCAATTCATGAAGTGACAGACAATTGAGGTAGGTATTTCAGATCTTATTTTGGAAAGGAATACCTTGGCAGAACACATCCAAAGGAAGGAAGTGCCTCTGTCTCTTTTTTTACTTCATATTTCATGTTACTACTCATTTTCTCCATCTGATGAGTAGAACATATTGTGACTGAGTGGAGCTTGGCATCTGTATGTGTTATAGTATCTTTATTAATGTGTTTAACTCAACTGCAGACACACATTGGATATACATATTTTGTAGTTTTAAGACTGCCTCTGTTTAATTATATTCTAAATTCGTTGTTTTGACCTATAATCTTAATGACTGGCTATAAATAGGAGATGAAGGGACTACAGTACTGTACAGGTATCTGTCAAAACAATGAATTTACAATACATACAGGTATATATATGGGGTCCTGGAGTATGAACACCGCCGATACGAACGAGGTCCCATATGGTCGATTATTTTAAGAATCTGACATAGCTACAACTGGTTTGTAGTATCAACATACATGAACTAGTTTGCATTGCATATCGGCAAGGCAGAGTGGTGGGTGGGGAGTAATGCATCAACCAACCTCGTGCCTTGAGGGAGCGTCAGTACACCTTCCCTTCACCCGAGTAATGTGTGTGATCAAGTGCAAATTGTTGTTTTTTTGCTTATTAACTCAATTTTTCTGCCCTCATCATGGCTCCCAAATGCAAACCTAATTCAAGTGATAGTAGGGCATCCAAGAAAAGGAAAACAATTACAATGGAAGTGAAAGTTGATGCAATTAAGCATTTTGAAAAAGGTGAAACACCCTCACTCATTGGTAAAGTGTTGGGCTTCAGTCGGTCAACGATCGGAACAATTTTGAAAAAAATAACAGAAAATTCTTGAACATGTAAAAGGATCTACACCAATGCACTCAATTGTGATAAAAAACAAAGAAGTTGATTGTTAATTGAAATGGAAAGATTGTTAGTGTTATGGGTGGAAGATCAGCCAGCCCAAGGTTTCAATGTGTTAAACTTTAGTTTTTATTATCCTTTACTGTATTTCATCATTCAATTTCTTCTTTTCTCTTAAATTATGTGATTCGAGATGTATAAAAGGACATACACTATGATATAGTGCATACATTTCCGACTTAACGTCCTCAGGAACGGAACTCATTCGTAACCCAGGGACCCCCTGTATATATATAAGGTAGGTTTCGGTTGTTCATCCCTGTTTTAAATGTCAGAAAAAGTACATGTTGAACAGATATGTGCACTGTGCACTTTAGAGAGTACTGCAGTAGGTGGATGTTCTTGTCTAAGGTTGATGTTTACCTTCAGGGTGTGGTGCCGTATGAACAACGTGTCTTCCCCCTAAATGAAACCGAGTATATAATGATGACGAGGAATATGGATGACTGTGATATTGGCCCCCCAAGCCCACCCTTAGATTCCTCCGCACATGAAACAAACAACATTCAAGAGGTACTGTATAATTTACCTTTATACCGTGTCAACTGACGTTGGACACATTGTTTTTAGTTTGTTGATACATAAATATTAGGGTAAAGAGGCTTGATTATAATATGGGATTTCAGGACCAATCTATCATTTCTCCCTTATCTTGATTTATATATTTCTAATTCCTTTCCTCCATATTAGTGGATTGCAGTAAAAGCCTCTTTATGTTGCAGAGTGGCCGGAGTTCCCCGATGAGTGAAGTAACAGATTCAGCACCAGAGGACGATGGAAGATATGATGATACAGCAGCTCCCAAGTGGACCATCTCTGGACTCAAGGATGCTACAGGCCAGTGTGTGTTACAGATACACCGTAACTGACGGTGGCAGACCTCGGATAAGTCTGACTCAAGGAATTGAATTTTTCTAATATGTACAAAATTCCAAAATAATGAGCAAAATTTTAGATGTGGACTTGGGCTTCACTGTACATCCAAGAAAGTGATGCTGTATTGGATCCTTATTATTAAACCAGATGTAAAGTGAAGAAGTGTTTTAACTTCAGGCCTTTGCCAAAAACCTTAACAGTGATACTGGGCTCTTAATATTCAATATGGCTGTAGAAAAAAATTACGGTAAGCTTGTAACAGCTTTTACTTCGGTATAGTTTCATTAAGTGATACTGGTTTAATTGTCGCCTTTATTAGGCTGTTGAATATGCAGTTGGGCACGCAATGTGAAACATCATCAAAAGTTTGATTAATCATGTAACGGGTGTTAAAGGGTTCTCAAGGAGTCGAGAAGACAAATTCCTCTCACTGTTGAGGGGCAGTTATCATTCTGTTTTCAATGAAAGCCTTTGTTATTTAGTTTCTTAGTAACAAGGATTTATACCAAAAAAAAATTTTAATTAACTTGGTAACAATGACTAAGTCATGTTTATATTACGTATGTGGTACAGATTATTTGAATTTATTTAATTATGGTGGCATATCAACCCTCTCGAGTGACTGGGCAGGGAGACCGAAGAAGAACAGAAGAAGGAAAGGAATGATGCTTTGGTAAAGTTGCAGATTTTTAGATAAATCAGATTACAGGAATGAAAACTTAGGTTGTTGTTACATGTAGGTGATCATTTTATTGATGAGTGTTACATTACTAAGTAGAAGAGAATAGCATACTGCATTAAGTTAGTGGGGTATATGAGCTAGTGTAGGTTATCCAGGAGTAACATGTATGAATGATGAATTGATGGTATGAATGGAATGTCTAAAAAGACAGCAGATAGGGATTGGGTAGTTTAAGATTGTGTAAGTGTTTGAAAAAGAATATTTTAAAGTTACGAAGATTGTGTAAGAAAATAAGAGGAGGGCAATTTCAGGATATGAGTTGCAGTGAAGGCCTTAAAATTAGTTTTGGCTAAAGAATAAGTGCTAAGTTTATCCTCACTCGGTGGTAACTGAGTCACTTGGTCTTACTAAGGTTGAGTGTACAGGCAACAGTGGTGGGATGGATTAAGAAAGTGAGTGTTGTGGGATTGAGAAGTGGAAACGAGATAAGTATACAGACACTATATTTGATCTTCTGTTAACAATGCCAAAATGTTCATAGTGGCTTAAAATAATTTTTTTATTTATTTCATGTATAACTCTCAACCACATACAGTATACAGATAACTTAACTTAAATATATTAATTAATCATACAAGTTTATTGTCAAAGGATTACCTATTATTTGCCACAGGGCTGGTTGGTGTTCATTTAACAGTAAGATCTTTATGGGAATGATAAGTGCAGGATAGGAGTAGACATATAAACCTGTTACTTGTACAGTAATTGTATGGGTTAGCTTGAATTTGTTTGTTAGCTACCAATGTTAACAGTACATTCTACTGTTTGTAAACCAAAGGAAATCTTTATCAATGCACCTTGGGTCAATTCATATCATAGGCCTGAGATGTCTTGGACCCTATGCTTGATTCATTGCTAAAACTTGGTACTAAAGTTGAGATACAAGAATCTGGACTTCTAAGCATTTGCTTAGCTGCCTATTCTTAAGTATATCTTGGTATTTAGTATTTACGGAAAAGGAATGAGTGTGTATCCTTGATCTGTATCCATTGCTCATTAGGTACTGCAACAGTTAATAGAGCTCCAGAAAGAGGACCAATTGTTTGTATGAGAAGAATTGTGGCCTCCAGTAAAACTTCTTTGGTCCTCTCTAACATGCTGTGCTTCACACCTCCAATGGTTACACAGCTAAATATACGCTTATGTAATTGTGTCATGGACTCTCCCAATAGCCCATTGTACTTTTTCATTTTCACTTTTTCACAAAGGAAATGACAAGTGTTCAACTTTCTTCATTAGTGTTTCCCTTCTCTCTATTTTCCTTGATGTAGGTGATCTCTGTACCAATTGTTCTGTTTTAGTCTAGAGGACTAATGAAAGGTATTATTCATATTGTTTGCTCTGTTCAAAAAAAAAAAAAGTTGCTCCTGTGGGGCCTTGTAATAAAGTTATTGTAAAATAATATCAATAGCAATTGACATACTTGTACCTTGTCACCGTTACCCATCTGAGCAGGACTTAACTGTACAATATTTGCTTTCTAAATTAGAACACTTTCTCATTTTATGAATGCAGATATTCAGTTTTCAGTTATTTATAATTCAAGTCCTTAAGATAGGATGGGTACAATGGCATCTTTGTAAATAATGTATAGGATCCAATTGAACACAGGTATTTATATCATTCAATGTCCCATTGAATTTAATACTTGTTGCCTGATTGAAAAAGCACTGTCCTAAGTCATTTAAATGAAAAGAAAAGAAAAAAAAATACAAACTGATTATTGAGTTTTCTTATTTCCATATACTGTACGTAAGGATTACCTGTGGAGTGCAACCAGCATGTGTTTTTATAACTTGGCAGTGACTCGTGTACAGTCAACAAGACTGTACAACCCAAGAAATAGGATATTTTTTCATGACTAACCATAATTACCAAGATGAGAGTACTGGTATGTGAAGGTGTCACTTGAGAAGTGGTTGAAAGCATGAAGTCCTCACCCATTTCACTGATGCCTATGTGTACCACTACTCATGCTCCCATTGGTTACAAATAGGGAAACACCACCAGGCCTGCTCAGTTCGTCACCTGGTCATGCAGAGTGATCTCTTGGTTTAATGTGTGTAATTACATTACTTATGTATATCCAGAATAACACACAAAAGCCAAAAAGTTAGCGTGAAAAACCATAGGCGGTGAGTAATTAGCATTAGAAAGGTAATTAAAATATTTCAGATGTCATTTGGACAACTACTAAAAACATCAAACTGCGGACAACAGATCCCTAGTCAGCATGTTCAGGAGTGCATATACAGGGTATTGAAATTTTTAACAAAATCACCGAGAAAAGATTATGGCCAAAACAGTGAGCCTTATCCCTTACAGGATTTTAGGCCTTCCAAATTTTTTTCTCAGTTAAATTTAAAGTGTAACCATTTACTGGAAGTACCCTGTACATCCAGAATAACACATAAACAGCAAAAGGTGACCTTTAAAACCATAGTTGGCAAGTAATTATTGTTGCAAAATTAATTAATATTTTTTAGACGTCATTTGGACAAGTAATTATAGATGTCAAACTGGAGTACATACACTGTACAGGTACTGAGATTTTGAAAAAAATCGGGAGATCAAGATTGTGGCCAAAACAGTATATCCAGAACACAAAAAATTGCCCTCGAAAACTTACAGGTGGTGAGTAATTAGCATTGCAAAACCATTTAAATTTTTCCAAGATTAATTAAGGCAAGTAATTACCAAATTTACAACTTTTTAACCCTAGATTGTTAATCATCATTTTGGCAAGTACTGAACCTATACAAAGATTTTGAGCAATATTGAACTTTCAAAATCTGTACAGAAATTTTAAGCAAAATTAAAATTTCAAAATCCATGGACCAAACCAGCAATCTTTTTGCCAGAAGCACACGGCTGAATTAGGTAGTTGTTGAAAATATGAAATATATTCAAGGCTCATTACCAGAACTAATTACAGGCATTCCCCATTTTTTGTAAATCTAAGCACATTCCCCAGACTCCAATTATAAAAAAAAGGCTTTATGTACCACAAAATGCTACAAAAAAATGTTTTCAATGAGAACTTTTGCTGTAAACAATGATAATTAGCCAATAATGAACATAAGTGAAATACAGTATAGTACAATGATGATTTTATACTCGTGCTTACAGGAAAACAGTCGAGATTGGAAAAAAGTGAACGCTAAGACAACATCTACAAAGTGTTTTGGAAATGTTTCATAATTCGGAGGTGCATGCCTGAGACATACATAAGCATCAATGAGTGTTGACAATGCACCTGCAGTGACACGTACAGCTCATCGGATACAATTTGCGACCTTATTGGCTTGTGCAATATCTGCTATCCCAGTGACTGACATGAAACCTACACACATCAGGATACATCAACAACTGTGGTACGTACATGCATGATGAGGATGCCCCAGCGCATGTTGCTCGAGTAACAATGGAATTGCTAAATCTTGGGTATCCTGGCAGAGGATGGCCCTATTCCATGGCCACTTCGATCACCTGACTTTAATCCCATTTACGTCTACTTGTGAGGTCACATTAAAAGTAAGGTCCCGAATTGTGGAGCAGAGTTCAAGACTACCACCAGCATTAGCAACACCCCCGGAATCTTCGAAAGTGTACAACGGTCAGTTTTGCAATGGGCTGAAGCCTACATTCAGGAAGAAGGCCGAAACTTTGAATATTTACTGTATAATCAATATAAGATGCATATGATTGTAAATAAATTGTATAAGCAACACTGGATATTTCATTTACGCTTATACCCCTATTTTTGTGAGGGATACGATCATGGAAATCATCGTGGATTCGCAAATACAGAACTGAATTTAAAAGCTTTTGAAAAAAAAAAAAGGGTTATGGTACCATGGCTACCAAGGTTATTATTTTTGTCATTATATTTTGGGTTAGGTTATATATATATATATATATATATATATATATATATTTATATATATATATGGAGAGAGAGGTGTCTATAGGTTGCGTCATTGTAGTTTCTCATATGCCAACATTGACATTATTCTGGTGGGTGTCTCATAAATAAAAAAAATGCTGTAACTAGGAAAAATCATCATATTCACAGACTGCTTCACTCATCTTCTGTTAAATGCCAAGAAACATTAACATATTACTTTAAAAAATTTTAAATGGATTTTTTTTCATAAATGGGAAAATGGCTGTAATTGTAAACTGAAACTAAAGTAAGGTGGACGTGACGATAAACTGCTTCACTGCCCGAGCTAATACAAAATTAACGTTACTTTTGAGTTTGGTAGGATATAAATGTTGGTGGGTAGGTCCGCAGAAAAATGCCTAAATCGTAATGCAGTCCATGACTGAGGAAAGGTTGCCCATACCTGCAGTATGGTATACAGTACAGGTACTCCCTGACTTACGACGGGGTTAAGGACCGACATCCAGGTCGTAAGTCGGAAATGCTTAAATAACACAGAAAATCTTTTTCTTCTCAGCACCACAAAACACTCACTTTTAAGCTTGCCAGCCATTTTAAAGTGAATTACAGATGAAAATTTTGTCTGTGTACTGACTTTGGGACTCAAAAATACATAATTTGACCACATTTTGGTATGACTGAGGCGGTCGTAAGTGCGGGTGGACGTAAGTCGAGTCGGTTGTAAGTCGGGGAGTACTTGTATTACCCTAGTAAGACATTAACTCCCGTTATATAACAGAGATATATTCTCTAATAAAAAAAAATAAAAAATTCACACGAGTCCATGATAAGTTATTGCATTAAGTGGGGCCAACAATATGGCCACAGACACTCGAGTGATGATGATCCTGGTTCGATTATCAGGGTGAGTGGTGAATCTACTTATCCCCAGTGAGTTTGAAATTGATAACACATTAAATGCTTAATTGTAGACTTAACAACATTGTGGGTGTTAGAGAATAATGAATTACAGTCTCCTCCACTTACGATGGGGTTCCGTTCCGACTACCTGGTCGTAAGTCGAACCGACGAAAATAATACATAGTACAGGTAATAATTGTAAAACTTTTACCTTTTTAATACACAAACTGAGTGGGATACGACGTGGATGCTGTACACACGTGGCAACGTGCCAGCCGTAGTTGTCATAAGGTGTCGTTAGATATTACGACAAACGTCTAGACTCGAAAATAATGTAAAATATTTTAATATAATATAATGACAATGACAGTTGTACGTCCGGGTTGTTGTAAGTTGAGAAGAGACTATAATTTGGTGAAATAAGTAGGCATGTATTTTTGTTATTATGTAGGAAAAAATTACAAATACAGGATAATTATTGTACAGTATCTTTTTTTTCTATTTAACTTTGGGGTATTTGTTTGCAAGTTAAAAATATGGGACAAAAATTAATATTTACAGAACCTCAAATTTTCATTGACCACTCCAGAGCTTCTTCAATTCATATGTTCAGAAATACAAAACCGAAAGTTAAATTTTGAACAAAACCAAGCTGGTTTTTTCTTTTTTTTTTAATTTGATACATGTAGGGGGTATTTAGTTAGTCGAGATAGGTTCTAATTTGGTCCAGTGTAACACAGGCAGCATTACCCCAAACACATGGAAAGCCAATATTTAATTGCTGAACATACAATTTTTTTTTACAGGTCTCATTAACACAATTACAACTTTTAGACACCAGTTCCTTAACCCCATCACTAAGAGGATATCCATTTTAATATTTTATTTGGCTAACACCAGACAATTTTATTCAGAACAGAAGGAACTCTGTACACAATGGGTTAATAGGTTTAGGAGTTCCTATATAGTAGCTATTAAAATTTCTAAAATAAATAATTACACATACCATTTTCCTCAATTTGTTTGGTGGCAGGACTCTGGTTGGAAGAGCTTGGTTTACACTGGTAGTCAGTTCAGCACATCATGGTAGAATGATGACCAATGAATCCTAATAATTGTAATTTCCAATAAACTGACAAGAATAAAGAGAAATACATAGAATTGGCTGGTTAATAAGAATTGTAAAAGCCACAGGGAATGAACTTTATTTCATCATCTACTGCAGGAAAAGACAATGGAAATTATTCTAATGCATAACTTTAAATTTCATTAATAAAATATCCTTTCTTACATATTGAACTGAGTGAGCACTACAACATAATACAGATGACAGTAACACCGAGGATACAAACATCTCTGTCTGGTGTAGGATTGAGGACCTCTGGAAGGTAGCACTGGATTTAGTTTTCATGGGACACACTCGATCTAGTAAGCATCCTTCACAATATTCTCCTACCTAATGGTGATATGAACATGTGAACAGGCACTGGGAGGATCAAATAAATGGTACATACCGTCAATACAACAATACTGTACTTACTTGTTGACATGAATCAGGAGACTTGGGCATTGGGGTCAAGAATCCTCCCTGCAGCAGACTTATCCTCCTCCTTTAATGATTAACTCAGCAAAATTTGTAAAGTTTGTTCTATAAATAAATTTAAAACTTATGCATGTTTGACTAGAATATTGGATACATTATTCATTAATTTGTAAATATTTTCAAGGACCATTTGTATATCTGCTAAGATTAATATTTCACATAGCAGACATAGTACAGTAATACATTTCAAAATCTGGTGCAGTAAACCCTAATTATTTTGTAATTTGCCATTAGATAATTTGTATCAATACAATGAATGAATACAACTTCTTTTCTCTTCATGGGTCTCTCCACTTCATCACAGTTTCCCAGCCCCTTCCACCCCCCCCCCCCCAAAAAAAATCTAGTTGTCCCATAGTGAGGAATGCCAATATCTCCCATCATTATTTACAACCTAATCTACACTAAGTCATGTTCAGTGCAATATTTTGTAGATGTTGACCTATTATAATAAGATCCAAACTCAACAGAGGGAATGAGTGGTTGTTAATCGGGGGGAGAACGTTTAATGTGTTGAAAGCTGCCAATGGGTCTTGTGTCTTGTCTGAACATAATAATACACTTTTATTTACTGTAGTGTATATAAAAAGTGAAACTCAGCAGTAAAATAATAAACAGTATACCAGTAGTTAATATCAATGAACAACCTGTATCTATATACAATATTACAATCTGGAGTAGATTGTAGTATGAATCTAGTTCTGGCTGTACGGTAATAGCACTGTACACAAGATGAAACTGGGAGAAGTGTGTGGTGGGCCTTTACAACCCCTCATCATGACAGACATTAACATAATATTTATCCAATGACTAGTAAAGTTTTTATGAGGTAAATTTTACACTTCTGTGTATATCTAATGTTATATACAGGCCGTAATACTGTATACATGGGGATAATTTTGGGACTGGATAGTTTAAGTGGTTCTTGAACTCTAACCTTTATTTCTGTAACTAATGAAACAAATTGTGATAGTACGATCCCTTTAGTGAAGAAACCTCATGTAAGAGTGAGGGTTTACTGCAACAATATGGGTCACTAAGAACATTATGGATACTGTACATGAAAAATAACAGTAACAGAAGGCTCTTTGGCTTATGTGGGCCACATGTTCCCTAACATATGTACAGAGCAATAAATTGCATATACTGTACTGCACTGCACATAGTACTTCTGCAGAATACCTATTGTGCCCTTTAACATCAGCAGTTACATCAAACAATGAAATTTGCCAGGTGAAGAATTCACATCTGTGTAAGGGGTTATGTTTTTAGACATGGTACACCAAAAACAAATAAAAACTAATACACATTACATTAAAAATATTCACAACAAAAACACACACACACACACACACACATGGGGTATTTCCACACACATACTAGAATGCAGGGGTTTAGTATGAGCCAAACAAATGAAGAAAGCAAAAATTTTCTAAGGTTGATTAGTGAGCCAACAGAAACTCGGGGAAGTTCTGAAAATTCTGGAGTTTTAAAACTTCTGGGAAGGGGACTATAACAAGTACCAAACATTATGGCACATACCTGTATATAAAACCCATTACACAGAAGAAAAATCCATTTTATAATTAGTAACAATATGTTGGCTAACCTACAAGCAATAAGTCAGAAAATGTCACTCAGATCATGACCATGGAAGGCAGCACTACAACACCTAGTGATACTAATATGCATACAGTGTGTTGAAGTCTTTATCATAATCTGAAGGGAATTAGTGCTAACGGTGTAGCCACGAGCTCCACTTTTTTATGAATTTCCTCTAACCCTCTTTGTTTCTACTCTACCATCATGATCATTGCAATTTACAAGTATAAAATAAGAATAACAGTGAATGCATGAGGATCATATTGCTGGTGAGTCTGGCCACCCAGTACTAAGTAGAACAATGAATGCAGGCATGAAAAAAAAAAAATCTTGATTTTGTTTATGTGATTTGCTAACTGACCTTTACTTCAAGGTGCAATATGTACAATGACACTGTTGATGATGGATGAAGACATGAAGGTAAAAACACTACAGATACAACCTCCATTTACCTTGTCATAAAACTAATCACTCAACCTTCTGCTGCTTAATTGATCACCCCTTTAAAATCCATTCAGGAGCACTGTTAGGGGTATGATGATATGGCTATCTCCAGCTGAACTAATTGAACACATGATATATGAAAAAAACAGCACAGAAGGAAATGGCACGGTGGCCAAACTGGTACTGATTCCCCATTTTTAACATTGAAAATAAGAGCCAAAGTAGCAGGTCTTCCCATCTATTCCACTCACTTTCTTTTTTCTTTCCTATCCTCATATTTGACCTGTGGCATAAATGATGAGTAATAATGCTGTGCACTATCTGGGTTCTTCTACTCTTTGATTTCAAGGAAGAAGTTATGTTTCAATGACTACATAGATAGATTAAGAACCATAATTTTGTTTATAAAAATACAAAACCAATGCCCAGTTCCCACGAGATGAAACAATACCATTCTTCAGAGAAGGAACTAAGTTTCTAAGAGCTCTTGATGATCATAGTCAACCAACCTTTATAACTTGTATATCACACCAAGTACAACCACAAGGCACTGCAGATTAAAATAATGCCTTTCAGCAGTGATGTCTTCGTTAGCCGGAATCTTTCAAACCCAGAACTCTCCGATAGCCGGAATTTAAATTTTCTCGGAAAATTGTTCCCAAAGCAGGAATTTTCCAGAAAATTCCAGCTTTGGGAACGATTTTCCGAGGGGCACACTTTCTGGAAAATTCTGAGAAAATTTTCTCGATACTCGGAACATTCCGGGGATGGGGGAGTTTTTTCCAGGTTTGAGAGATGAAAATCGGGCACATTTTCTGGAAATTCCGAGAACATTTTTCCGTTACCCGGAAAATTCCGGGGACGAGGGATTTTTTTCCAGCTTTGAGTCGTTTCGTTACCCGGAAATCTCTCAGTCCTGGAAGTGCTCTGCACCAATTGTTCTGGCTAACTGGGATATCACTGTATAAGTAGTGCAATACAGTATTCTTTAGCCACATCAAAGCCCATGTTTGTAGTTAGTTTTGTTAAGGGCATTTACTGGTAATATCCTCTAGTACATTAACCCATTTCGAATTGATGTAATAGCTAATCTGCTAAACTGACTGATACAACAAACACTGGACAAAACCACAAAATTACCTTACAAATGAATATGAAACTAAAGAAGAACTGAGAGCGTAGTTTCATAGTAAGTGAGGTAGTGTCTTTCTGAATGAGCATCAACTAACACCAGGGATTTGTGGGGACAGATACAGGTACCAGATTCTAGCATGATACTGCCACTAACAAATCACTATGTGTAGATCATGTTATAAAGAGTCATGGGAGAGACTTTTATTTCATGGTATACACTCTTGATGTTCCTTGATATTATACTAGTAAAAGAAAAGACAGTCTGACGAACACTCAAGCCAAAAAGAAGAGGAAATAGTGTTAAAAATAATTGAAAGAAGAGGAGAAAACAATAGATAATCTTTCTTGAACAGCTTAATAATCAAAGTATAAGTGCATTAATTCAAGACAACAACAGTAACGACAACACCGTGCTAAACATTCACAGTATAAATAGGCAAGATGACCCGCACGTGTAGTGTGAAGGCGCAGTGAAAAGTATTAATGTCCCTCAAGTCAGGCAGAGCTAGGCAGTGTAGGTAAGGGGGAACCATTTCATTAAGCTCATCTAATAGCTAAAAGGGAGATGCTAAATTATTACCCCTACTTCCTTAACAGAATATGAAATAAAAAAGTTTGTTGTTTACATTGTAGGCAGTAATTTCCATCTTCGCACACATATTCTTCCATTCTACAATCAATACTTTTCATGGCACATATTTCTATTCACTAATCACTAGAAAAAAACAACTGATGTATCTGCTGGTTCATAAAGAGCTAAGAGTAATTCTACTTCTAAAATCTGTCTAGTATATTGTAGAAGGATTTCTTCAGTTGTCTTAAGACTCACCTTGAGCAGATTGGAAGTTTCTGAACACACCATCTAAAATGTTTGATCTATACACCAAAACAGTGACTGAATATCTAGTTCTCACTAATCTGTCTATACTTGATGTCAGAGAATCACAACATCCTGTGTCCTCAGTCACAGTAATTAGTTTAATATGTAACTTTTATAAACTACCCTAAGAGTCTGGATCAAACTACCGCACTAACATTTAAAAGTCTTGGTAACATAATGCAATATAATCTTTGGTATATGCCTTTTTAGTTTAATTACAGTCTACATAATACATGTTTATCACATACACTAAAATAAAACAGCCTTTTGCTGTTTATGGTTTGAGAAAGAACCTTTTGGCTGCAAGAAATCCATGTATATCTTACAAACTTTGACAACAACAACATAACTAAAATAAATAAATAACTTTATATTCTGGCAGACTATGACTTGTTAAAAATCTATATATTAAAAATAAATCAAAGTAAAAACTATTGAGGCAACGTGTGATTTTCTTGAACATATCTCTTAATTATATGCAATGCCATTTCTTTTCAATTCGATTCTTATGAGGAGAGTCACATCTAATACATAAATTACTCCAAACACATAATATACTGTAGACTATCTATCTCATATCCTGGTATGAGAGTTGTACTGGATATAACATTCCTTCATACTGCACTTCAACAAGCCATGTGTCCAAGTACGAGGCTCCCACGTGTGACTGGAGTGTTCTTTGTTTAGTCCCCCTGACCCCAGAACTTTGATGGTGTAAATCACAGAAGTTTATGGCTAGATTCACATGTTTTTCAAGTCAATCACAGGTTACCTCACTGTTAGGTTCAGTTATGTAATGATCAGCTATGCCTCTTTCATCTACTTTCTGCCTACTTCTACAGTTTGTGATAATTTGTGATTATTTTTACTTCAAGAATAACAACTGTAAGATAATTTACACTCTAACATTGCCTCTGTTGGCTCCCACAGTGCAGGACATTGAGCCGAGGTTCTTAAAAGGGCGGTCATTTGATGTCAAGTGTAAATTTTCCCACTTCTACATGTAACCTTCTAAGTTTCTAAATGAGAAAGGTGATACTTTATAAAAGTCTCACCTTCATATTAATATCAACTTCTATATTATCAACATTACCTTCAAGTTAGGATTTGTTAATGGTATATTATATACCATGTATACAGACATCGTAATTGATGAGTAATTATCTACAGTTAGTAATGCAGTATACATAAAGGGTAACAGTGTAAATATGTCATGTCTTATTTACTACAGATTCATCTACCAAAAAAATCTAGGTTTTGTTAGTCTACACATGCCAATACACTACAATAATTCGTTACTGAACATCTAACACATTGTTTTCTTTGCCTGTAACTACAAATTTCACCACAAATGAAAATGATGAATGGAAGAAAACACCGTGAACAATATCTATATACTGTACTGTATACTGTACATGAATTGTCTCATATCTTAGACTCTGACTTCTCCTTCATCTCTTGATATGGTCACAAATCATATAATGAAAACATTCTGAACAATACCTAATTCATGACACATGCACTATTTGCCGGGCCAGTCTGGCCAGTAGTTAATGTGGTAGCGTAGAGTTGAACCCTCAAACAGGCGGTCCATCCAGTTACTCAGCCCTTCCAGCAGTTGTTCCTCAAAAAGTATGTTGCTGTAGTAGTTGAGCAGGGGTTTCTGAGGTAAATAGTACGAAAGATGTTACTTCCTAAAACAGGTTCCCTCCATCTATAGATTAAAATTAAAATATAGGTACGTACAGTATTTCAATCATACGCAAGACTAGTCACCTAACACATGATGCATGGAGTGAAGGTACAAATGTTGTCTTACACTGTCTAAAACATGTACTTCTTTCTCACATCTTTGTGTGTTTCTTACTCTCTATATAATATAAACTGCTCTTAAAAACACAATTTATGTGGCTTCTATTGTGTTTACTGTACCTAATGTTGATGCACACATAAATATGCAAACCATATGACTCACATCAGAAGCAATTGAATCCTTCCTCTTGTCTCCCACCTCCAAATCAGAATCTGTCTCAGAATCATTGTCACTGAAGCCCATGAAGTCTCCACTGATGCCTGATCGCGCATGCTGCAAAATTGCAATCAGAAATACGGGTAAATGATCAAATATCCACAAAATAAAGAAATTGTATAGGAAGATGTACCGGTAACCAAACAGTCGTAAGTAGAAGATATTGTGTATCAACTGTGAGGCCAAGTGTGATACAAGGGCCAGGCAAAGCTGATAAAACATTACTTACCATGAACCAGCCACCCAGTACTTAAAATCACTTTACTGGCTACTCCTGAACATTTGCCAACAACCAAAATACTATTCCTTTGTAATAATGTATTGAAAAAACTCAACACGAAATTGTACAAAAATATCAAGGAACATTACTGGACATGCAAATGCATACTCAAATAGAAATACCTATACTGTATTTGCATACTCAAACATAAAGATTCAGAGGGAAAAGTATACATACACATTGCTCACACACAGGAAAGAAAATATGCAATGAAGCAGAAAACCAGACATATGTATAATATGAAACACTATGAGGCATTTCTTTAAAGATAAAAGATAATGGATGAATCGTCATTAACTATATTGTTACACCAAATCAATGATGAGAATGCAGACCAATGAGTAACTGCAAGCTTTCAAGAACACATTACAAGTAGTTTGGGAAGAACAGTCCTTGTAATTTTGCTATTATGGATGGTGTGTTAGAACAGTTCAGAAGAAATCAAAGACAATACTCGTAAAGTATACGCTGACATCGTGCACATGATTTTAAACACATACAATTAATTAAAAACGAATAATTGAAAATGCACTGATCCACTGCAGATAAATTTTCACTTAAAAGTGAAGTTCTCATATATAGTACCATCAGGAGATGCTGTCATAAGATTAAATTAATACCAATAATGGCATTCCAAGAACTTTATCAACAGCATCAATAATGGATATTTCCCAAGATCAAATCTATGGCATGAAAAATATATTGAAAAGTTATCTAGTGTGAGGCAACACGGCCTAACATATGTAACACTGTAGCAGAGATCTCCTTAATCCAACTTATCATATAAAGAACCTCTATAAGTATGGCAACATAATGTAGAGGAAACATACAATACTGTACTGTACACCCATCACCAGTTTTACCTCCCCTCTACAACTCACTACCCAAGCAGCTGCCCTATGACGGGGTGGTCCTGGCATAACAACCCCACACTATGGCATTCCTCCGTCCTCTCCATCACCTTTACTGTCTAACCTTTCCTATGTTATGTTCTATCATAAAGACTCATCATAAACAAGCCTCTGGTGTGTATGGTTAAGAGAATGATGCATATAAAGAGGGCACTTGTTTACTGATTGTCAGATGCATTCAACCTCGTACAGTAATTCATTACCTTTAAAATAGTAATACTTGTATTATAAATTAAAAGAAGCTTGACTACCAATACAAACCCCATGAAATATACCATACTAATATTACAGCAGGTATTGTCAAAAAAGAAAAAGATGCATTTCAGTATAAAATTTCACTGTACAAAATTTACAGTACAGTGAAGTACTGTGCTTTCTACTGCACCCAATTAGCCATTCTGAGAAAGTTGGTCAATGTTTTCTTTAATGATTAAGTTTACTACGTAATTTTGTGAAATGTTTAACACTCAAAAAAAAAAAGAAAAGAAAAAACAGCAATACAAGACAGACAGACCAGTTAATACTGTTAATATTGTATAAGACCAATTCAAGGGAGAGAAGTTATATGGGCAAAGATCCTCTCAGACAGTAGCCCTACACTCCCCTCACAGAGACCAACTGACCTATACCTACAACAGACCAAATGTTCTTAAAAAGTAGTACTGTTGTTCATATGACTGTACTCAAACACAAATGTTATGGCTGCAGGCACTTAAAGGACATTGGGTTGCTGTTTACTGTATATGATGTAGTACGTACAGAGCAGTATCTGTACACACACACATATCATGCCAACGAAGGGTTAAGAAGTGGCGAGTTAAGTGACTTTTAGTGAACTTTTGTACTCTGAGTTACAAGCACAATGTTAACATACAAACTGGGAATATGAAACCACATTCCAATATTTAGGGGCATAAAACAATGATCGTATTTGGAAAAGGTTGTCTGATCATTATTTCAGTCGTGAACATGAGAAATGTACTGACCCTTCGACGAACTCCTTCTGTCTCAGATGTTGCTGGATTTGGAGTGAACTGAAAGTAGCAATGCTTATAGTAATGCAAACATTCTTGTTAAGAAATTGAAGAGCCAATACTGTACTATGTTATCAACCAGGTTTCTGAATGTAGTAATGGCACTTTCAACACAGGCACAATATATTTTATAGGAAATAGAAACTTAACATTTTAAATACTTTGAAAGATTTTTCATTGAAGTCGTGTATTTTTCTTATCCATACCAACACCATCTACCATGTACAGTGCAATTAATACATCTGCTAAAACAAGACTGACATTTATTCACAAGAAAGGGAAAATTGTTTATCATCTGCAGAATGATGGTGACGAGGTAACAAACACCCCAAGTGGCATAACTGTATAAGTACAGCACAGCCCTGCACTACAGCTTAGAGAAAGTGAGTTTGAAGTCACTTTTTAATCTCTGTGGTTTCAGTCCGTCTTGATCCACCCCACATAGTGTAGGCAGGGAAGTAAAGGTAAGAAAAGGAAGAAATATACTGAAGTTATTTTATCAATGAGGAGCTATTGACCTCAAAATCATTATTGAAAAGTTTTCTCTTTTTTCTATTAATTATAAATATTTTGCCCAGAAGCTAAAAAACCCTTTAGTAAGGAACAAGAGCTTTGTACAAATGCACCAAAAGCACGATAGTAATCAAAGGTGAGAAAAGTTCAGTAAGCACATCATTTGCCCCGGGTCTTGGGTGCCTAACACAACCCACTATGGAATAAGAAGAAAGTAGAAGCTAGGACTGGAACATGAAGTACTCCATTAGCCAACCACTCTTGTATACATGTGATGGTTGGTGGAAAAAAGAAGAAATCCAAGAAAAAAAAAAAATTCAGGGAGATCATAAGAAGTATGTCTGGCAAAAAAGTACTGTAAGTCTAGTGTGTGGTTGAAAAATAAACCATTTGGGTATGAAAAAAAAGAGTTGGTGTTTTCAAGGAGATGATTGGGGTGAGAACCACACTTACACATCAACACTCACAACTGTTACCCACTCCCATAAGTAGAACTATGCCCACATTCAAAGCACACCAATAACACACCTACATCTTTGAGCTGAATTCAGTAAGTCCTGCGGATAATAATGTAACATATTTTGTACTTGTAACTTTAGAATTAGATCAAAGTGAGACTCAGGCTAAGACACACATCTTTCCCATTGCAGGTGTTACTGTGCCAAATGACATCTTTACATGCAGGATGTGAAAGTTTTATGGAAATGTGATCAATGAAGCAACATTTTGACTAGCTGAGGCAGAGACCAAGATTAAGCTGGACATCTAAACCCAGTGACAGGTGCCCTGGCAATACTGGATGTCAACAATGGTCAAAAGCTTTGAAAGGAGAAACATGTGAGTAGTTTTGCAGAAATGAGGTTATTTTAATATTACTCTCAGGTCAAGACTTCAGCTTCATGGTGAGTGTTTGGTGCCAAGTAATGTTACTAAAAATCAAACTGTGTAAAAGGAATACAGTACAAGGGGGCTGCAGCCTTATTTAGAGATTGAGATTAATGTGCACTTGCACATCATCATGGATACCTTGTTACTAAAGGATGTATACCTGGTAGCCACTGTATAGACTAACAGAAATGAAGTTGTAGTGACCTTATTACATAGTGAAGAACATGTCACAATGCACATTTGCCCCATGACAGGTACCTTGATGTCAAACAGTCATCCTAAGATTTGTAGAAGTTAGGTGGAACTCCTTTAGGTTGAGGAAGGTAAGCAGAGTAAGAGTCCTATTACCAGTGAGGAAAATTATGCCAAATATTTTTTTTACCTTTTCACTCATCTCTCCTGTCTTTTTTCCACCTCCTTCTCTCTCTTCAAGTCTTATTCTAGTATGTAAATTTGGTTACCTTCCTAGCATCCCAGACTGGATGTTTTCAGGTCCTTTACCTCAGTCTCCATTCTATACAGAAGCATTTTCTCTCACAAGGACAAAACTGGACACTCACCTTATATTTCAGCTATTTAACTCTTCTACAGTGATCTTAAGGTAATGAAGTGATAACAAATCTTAACCTTTTTCACTACTATCACCTGTCCTATTGATCAAGAGAGCTTCTTACCCCAAACACAGCTTCAGGATGCTTGGCGTGGTACAGACAGTAGTACTTCCTGTGTCCATTAAGAGCAATGACCGTGCCGAGGGTATTCTTGGGGTTTATGTTCAGGTCACGAGGTTCAGGAAGCCCCAAGACTAACGCGCGCTTGTACCACTCCATAGCTGAAGCTCGCTCAACATTTAAAAAGCCAAACATCAGTGTTTTGTTTCTGAAAATATATACAGCTGTATATATTTTTGTTAAAGAACAAATAAGTACTAATTTAGTATTAACCCTAGTCATACACCTGTGATGACCAGTGACAGGTACCTAACTACCAATACCAACACCTGCTATATCCACTGGCTGTACTCCCACAGTTTCCTAGTTAAGAATCTTATTTAATAGGGACTTTAATTCACGATCATTACTATTGCAGCTGTTCTCAATTTAGGTGTGAAATCCTAAAATGTAATTTATTTGTACAGTCATCTTTCCTGGTTCACCAAATGGCTGGTCATCTTCCTTCACCTACAGTATGTTTAGTAAAATTAAAAAAACTAAAAATTCTAAGATTAAAAAATTATACTGGCTACAAATAACAGTAAGACTTGGCTACTAGGATAAAAATTTCAGACGAAGCTTTGATTATTAACTGCACAAACTTGAATTTATGAGTACTAGATGGATGTAAAGTTGATTGAAGTTTTAGTATTATGTATACGTTGTTGGTGGGAGGTACAGGTGCTGACCACTACCCAATCTCCTGTCTCTTTCTCTAACTTTGTGCTGAAAACTTCCTTATTAGAATTTTATGTAGGAATGTGAGATACGTGAAAATCAGAGTACAGTACTTATGAACATAGAAAACAAGACTACTGTATATGGTATTCAAAACAAGACTATAATCAAAACAAGACCACTGTATAATCAAAATAGGTCTTAACAGTAATCTTACTTCCTGTACGGCCAACAAGCTTTGTGGAACTTTGGCATCAGTTTAGCTTTGCTCTCCGAATCACACAGCATGACGATGGTGCGACAGCCGGGCTTCAACATACGAACAAGACCATTGTAAGTCTCTCCCCTCAGTTCGTGTACGACGAGTTGTGGCTGAGTTGTAACCTTTCCGGTCGAATCTATAAACGTGGAGTCTGAATTGCCCACTCGTTCCTCTTCAAGTTTCCTGCAGAATAAAATTTAAGAATCTACTTACAAGACAAACACCGCAAAGGCTCGAATCTGTGTCACTTAATATCAATAATGCAAGAAAGTGACAGATTTAAGGGTGTCAAGTGAACAATGATTTGTCCTACTTAATGTGAAATGAAATGGTAATTAACCACTCGTGTATGGGTTCCCCTCTGTGCTGAATTAAAGTAACTCATATAGACAGTCTTAGAAGTCATTTAGGAACCCAATATATTAACTATTCAAGGCAAAGTTGTTAGGTGTGATAGTAAAAGAACAGGACTGTACATATAAGAGTTCTCAAGAGCATTCAGGCAGGAAGAAGTTCAAACAATAACAGCTCATGAACTCAGATCCAAACTGTGAGAGAAGTACATTTACGCAAACTCTTTATGACTTACACCAAGTACGACATGACGTATCCTCCGGCAATAATGAAGAGCACCGTCACCAGGATAGACACAGCGGGGAGAAGGTCATCCTGAGTCACGTTATCCCTGGTGGGGGAAATACTCATCATAATACACATCAAATGAGTGACGCAGCAACTAGTTATAAAACAGAGAAGCTTGGAAAATTGAAGGATATGTCATGCAATGCATTTTACGCACAGTCTACAAAGAATCTATAGTAAAAAAATACACATTACACTGTAATATATTTTATCTAACTGATAAAAAATAATTTATAATTTTGATGGGTTATTTGTGGTATAATAAGTTAAGGATTGTTAGGAGTATCACACAAGTCACTGAACAACTAAGTGATTAGGTGAGCATTCAAATGTGCCATAATTAAGCTACAGGACTTAACAGTTATTAGATTCAATCACCTGCAGATTTGAAACAACTTTAAATATTTTGGACACAGGAATGGTCTTATGACTTGGGCTAAATGCTCAAAAACTGATGTTCCTGGCACAGGTAGTTACAAAATTACTAAATCACACATTTGTAAATACTTCTAACAATTTGTTTTCAATGGCACAAAAAAACACATTTACCAAAGAAAAAACAAACAAGAAAAAGCACAAAGCTCAGAGACAATACTGGTGAACACATTCTCAGCCTAATGCATTAAATGACAGTTCTTGTATATTCTGAAGGACAATGATATATGTTAAATATAGTATTATAAAAAACCTTAAAAGAAACACTATTAAGTATATGACTCAAACTCTATTGTGAGTTTGTCATAAGCTTCGTACTGTTACATTAAGTCTGCACAGGAGGCCAATGTGTGCAGAACAACCTTATGAAAAGTCTGAAGAGGGAGAACTTCTTCATCCTCAACCAGAGCAGAACACTAAGCAGATTCAGGCTGAGAATCAGCAGGTGCTATACTGAAACTGAATTTTGTGGAGCCAATCGAAGATCTGTACCAAATAATTCTGATTCTCAGGATTCTATATATTCGTTATTGCACAATCATCAGCACAAGTTTCACAATGCTTACATATAATAAGGAGTTTCAGCATATTACTAGGTTCTTTAACATTAGACCACAACCCAAAGACACTTGTTGCTAAAACATTGAAACTCTTGATTTTCCATTATACCTTTGAACAGATGAACACCATGGCTCTTGCTATGTGCCAAGTCTCAGGGAGGGTGGGGTGGTGTGCCTGGGACTGGCATGCATGTGCACCCACATTTTCTTTCAATTTTCTTGGAATTAACTCATTCAGCCATGGCCTTTGGAACAGACAAAAGGTACAGATCATGGCTGTATCTACTGCAAAGAAAAGATATATTTGCCACACCTAACTCTTGTACAGTTGACACACTATACCCAGGACGATCTTACCATTCCCATTATCAATGACACTTGAGGCCATTCTAGTACTGCACTGATATATAGCAACTACTTCATCCTCTACCAGTTAAAACACTTTTGAATGTCATTTTTCCACTTTCTCTCCTGCTCTTCCTTGCTCATATTAACTGGGATATCATATAATCCAATACAAATATCCAAATTTTCACTCACTACCAATCACTTTTTCATTTTCATCAATTTCAATTCAAGACAAATAATATTCCAAGGTTTCACATACTGTAGTCTTCTTTGTTCCTCCTATACTGTACTGTATGTTTTATTGACTACACTGTACTGTACTGGTAGAGGAAGTCAGCTACAAAGGACCTATGAATTTACAATTAATATAAAATACAAAACTCACATAAATGTAAAATACAACTGTAACACAATACGATAATAACATTGAGACAAACTCTAGAGAGGGAGAAATGAAGAGCCACATAAATTTCAAAACAACGTCAATTTAAAAGACTTTAGGGGTGAGAAGAAGAGGAAGACCTTTCACATACAGTAAAGACAAATGTACAGTATAATAAGGGAGAGAGAGAGAGTAGTGTGGACCATGTACATTAACAACTGTAAGTCCAGAAAATGGGCGATGTTTCACTTACCACCAATATAATTTAAACTTAATCAAAGACACCAAGTGAGTTACCTACCTCAAATAATCTTGTACGGACACCAGTTTGCTGACGATTCTCCAGACGATCCCCTGAGCGTGTTCATCAAACAACTCCTGATGCGGGAGTAATTATTCGTGAGACATTCTCCACATTAAATAAACTCAATACCCAAATCCTTCTAATATCAACTCAAATTTTTATGTAGATTGCAAAATAGTTATACATTTTCTCATCATTATGCCATGAATAACATCTTAAAATTAGTCAATAATTAAATAATCATCCACATTTGCAAGAATGGGAAGACAACCATAAGAAAACTAACCTTTAAAATAATTAAATATACCACATAAGCTAAGTGTGTAGTACGAACCTGGACGACTGTTTCAAAAGGCATCGGCTGGTTGGAATGGAGAAGTCTCTGGATGGCCGCCTTGAGCGCTTCACGGGAGGTATTGTGTTTGTCTGGCTCCACCTCCCACCCTTCCTCCAGCCACTCGTACTTCAAGTGGTTCTGGTCCTTACGCCACAAAATAACTATGTGGTGATTGGTCTCAACTGGGGAACCTGAACCTGGGTATAGAGTACGAGTAAACTGTAAATAAACACCAAAAAAGATACCTCACACTTCTTACGGTAGCAAAAAACAATATGAAAATTATTTCAGCTTGCGTAGAGTGAAGAGATATGTAAAATGTATGGATGAAAGTTAGTCATAAGGTAATTGTTCTTTATATTACTTTAAATTATAGATTATACTTGTTCTTAACCCCACACTCCTTCATAAGCTTACACATGGTTTCACCCACCTCAACACGACGTAAGATATAGCTCCAATTTCTTGTTTACTGTCAAGATTAACTCATCTATGTTTTGCACTACATGGTGGTGGGTAACCCATTGATCACTTTTTGGAAGACATTGTTAACTAAGGCGGGAAACACAACAGTCAAATTACGAGTGACATGAGCTGGCTGGTGTCAACGTGCTGGAGGAGGGTGGGGGGATCACACAAAAATATTCAATAAATAAAAATAAATAAATCTCAAAATATCACTTCTTTGACAAAATGTCTCATTCAATTAAATAAAATTTCTTAAGCTTGGTCTTTTTTTGTCAACTATTCAACAAGAGTGATGGGCTTAGACTAACGCACACACCTGCTGTAAGGGCATTCATAAATTCTACTTGTTTCTCCCTGAAGAGATAAGTGTAGCGGACACGATCCCTCTCTCTGGCCTGGTCACCGGTGGCATATTCCCTCAACGCTGCCCGACTTGGGTCATGGGCCGGATCATCTTGAGTGACCAAAACTACACATAATCGACGTCGGGATCGCAAAGACTCCACGGGACACAAGGCATCAAACACAGACTGTAAGTTAACACAAATAATATATATTTAACGTATGGTACAAGGCAGATGAGTTAGCCTTTATAGTTTAATATTTCTAAAGCCATACTGTAGTAATATTCATGAAACCCCATTAGCAGACCACAAACAGTTTAGTCACATTAACACACGGCACCTGTGAGGAGAGTCGAGGCAACACCAGGAACTTGTTGCCCTCAATAATATCCTTCATGGTTGGGTACGGCAAATCTGTCATTGCCACCGACGCCACTGGCGTGTGCAAGTCCTCGTGGAACACAAGCAAGGTGTCCACTTTATTGGACACACTGTAGCGAGCTCGAATGGTATCGGTATCACCCCGGTCCATCTGCACGTACCCGATGACAGCTCTCTCCCGGAACTCCCACCCCACAGTCAAGTAACGGAGTCTGATTATATCGAGGCGGCCAAAAATCAGCACGCGAACCTATTAATGAATGACATGTTAAAATACAGATAATAACTGATAACTACGTCCATGACAGTTTATTCAAAATAGAAATTCCAATGGTATTTACAGTACAATATACTATAAATGTATTAATAATCATAATTACACAAACAGGTAACAAGGTATACCATGCAGAGCATCCTCCAAACAATAAAAGTGCACGAGCCTTAATGTGGAGGAGGAGGGACAGGAGCAGGCCAAGAATGACATTGGGAGAGGTTGTAAGAAATGACATTACAGTAAATAGGAACCTGACAGGAGAGACTGCAGTATGGAAAGCTGCCGTCAAGTACTGTATTTGAAGCTCACCCACACAAGCTTGGAAAATGGCTGGAAAAGGTTGTTGTTGATGAAGGCTGGATGAGAAGGTCTACAACTATTCATGATCTTGCTAATTAAAGATAATGTTACTGAAATGAAGGAGTTAAGAGGTCCATAATCACATAAAGACTGCAACAGACACATCATCTAACACTTACCCTGTTGTCCATCCATCCACCAAGGAAGTTCTCAAGATTTTCTTCTGTTATTCGTTGTACTAATTTGTGGGGGAATTTACTACGAATGAAATCTGTGAATGGAAACAAGCCGTGAAAACTTACCATTTACCTAATAATAATAGTAGTAATAATAATAATAATAATAAATGACAGGAGATTTCTATGTATAAAATAAACAGATAATCAGTGGGCTAGGATATAATGTACATGTAATTACAGTACTGTAACCACACTTCAGAATATTTATTACTGTATTAACGGTAATAATAATTCACTAGACACTGGGAAACTAAAGTAAAAATAAATAGATAAAAAGCCCAAGATGTTACCTAAGGAAGACACCATGCTGAGTGAGGCATCGGTGTAGTGGTAAGGATGGCCATCCAACAACATCACCAAGTACGGCACCGTCTTAACTCCTATTTTTTTAGCAAGCTCAATTTCTCGACCAGCATGAACCTGGGTAAAGATTGAGGCATAAATTGGATTAAATATCTGGTAACTTGAACTTTGTTGGATAAATATAAATGTCCACTTTCTATGACAAAGAGCTCACAGCATTTTATACTTTCTGTAATATAAAATACTGTACTGTACTGTATACAGTATATAAAATAATCCTCTTGCATGTCTTCAGTCTGAGTAAATATTGCCAGCGTTAAGGAAAAATATCTGCAACAAGTCAAGTTTCTTTAAAGATACTGCGTTAAGATCAAACGTTAAAGAGTACTATGCACAACAGTAAACTTCTTATTTATTTTTCCCTCATCTGCTGTTGAAATGTAACAGCTCTGAAAATAAAGTAAATGCAGCCAAAGCCAATGTTACCATCTGGCTGGCCATAGTGTCTTGCCCTCTACTGTTTTGGCCATTTTACCCTTTAAGACAAGGTAATAAAATAGTACATACAGTGGCCATTCCAAAATTAATTGGCTCCAGCTCTTCATCCAGTCTCCACCATATGGGTTCAATATCTGCACAAGGTATGCACCAGTCAGAGTAGAAGAGCAACAGGTATGGTTGTTTCTTGCTTAATGGGATGATGGAGTTCTGATATGACCTGTAAGATTTCAAATTATTAGTGATAAAAAATTATTAAAGTGATACAGTAATATCATCTACATATCTATTTATATTTCATACTCTTTATTTCATCAAGGTATCAATCTCGCCATCTCTTTCCCACTACAGGTAATGTGGCAACAACCAAAAAGCAACATATATACAGTATAATATATAGTACAGTTGTCATTCATGCCTCCTAACTGCTGTAACATCCCTATGAGCTATTTTATACCAGGTTCTCTTATCATCCATGCATTCCCGTGCCTCCCATAATACCCACCCCACTCACATCTAGTACACCCTTTACTCCATCCATCCTTCTACCTCCTCCTTCCCATCTACCACATAATTACAATTCAGTAGCGTATGTCCTCTTTTTACCAACTTATCACTTCCTATTCCATAAAAATGCCATAGTGTTTTAGACCATGTACTACCAGTCACTATGCTCTGTTATCTATGTGTTATCAGGCAGGTGTGATGTAAAGCCATATGTATAACAGGTGTCCTTAGCAAGCTTATTTCACATCTTATGACTTTAAAAAGTATCTCCCTATCATGACTTATTGTAGACTGTGATCAAGTCCACATACAGGAGCACAACTCTCCACTGTGACAGGTAACACCCAGCACAACTAATGCAAAAGGAAACTATAAATTGGAGAGATGACAGACTAAATTCAGACCTACGTACTTGTATGTTATAGATTGCTTCTTATAAATAGTATTTGTTCCGTCTCCGTGCTTAAAATTGAAGCGGAACCTCCCTCCAAAAGTACTGAAAATGTCGTCGAAGGGATCGAAGCGCCGATAGGAGGAATAGTCATGTTGCTTGCGGAAGTTGGGTTGCTCTTCTGTCTGGCCTGTGGTGTCAAACAGCCGGCGCCGTTCTGGGTCCATTAACAGCTTAAAAGAGAACAGATGAAATTTATTAATATTTTTTTATTATTAACTTTTATTAATTATTTTCCAGGAGGCTATAGATTAATGAGTTATTTGAGTCCTCTATGACAAAGGAATAACTGTAACTAAATTCATAAGCTATTCTCCTATACGTTGACACTATACACATTTTTCTAGTTGAAAATGTTCTTTGGAAAATTATGAAAAATTATTTACTTATGGCATACATTTGAAGATCCACCCCCCCCCCCCCGTTCCCCAGCTTGTCACCTGTACCCGCCTTAATGCTCCCATAAGAAGGACAGCCTCGAGCCCCATAAAGTCAGACGTTTTAATGTATTGTGGAAACTCTTTACACCAGCCAACAGTAAGAGAGAATAAGTGCTTCTGTCATCAACTAAACTTTCTATTAGATGTATGTAAATTATCTTACCTCATAAGCCTGATTGATTTCTATAAACTTCGCTTCTGCTTCTGGTGAAGGATTTTTGTCTGGATGCCTGTAGAGTAACACAAAAATAATTAACTTAAATATCAGTATAGAGAGCCTTACATAGACACACCTGACCTGACACCATAACTAACAACTGATAAAATTAAGGGATATTTCTTATCTCTGTTTCTGTTCTTAGATTTCTGTAATTGTTTCTAATCCTACTTTATGAACCTGGTTTTCCCATTTTTTACAGTTACTTTAAAAACATACAGAAACTTTTGAAATTGTTTGTTCAAATACAATATTCTTTCTTACATTATTAAAGTACAGTATATCCCCCAAAAGACAAGGCTTTGCAATGTTAGTTTGGCGACACACACAAATGCTACCCAGTGTCCTTCCCATCCACATAAAGGAGTCAATCGGTGGCAAAGAGGATAAAAGTACAGTATATGGTTTATCATAGACCAGAACCACACCTACCTACCCCAGGATGGAAGTGCATTACAGGTTAGGTTAGTTTAGTTTAGGTTAACTTAGGTTAGATTGAGTCTAGTGGTAAAATTAAATGAAACAGTTCATGTGGAAAGGTCGCTGGGATGCATTTGATAACAACTGAAGTTAATATTCCACAAACATAGATTAAATAAAGTTACAATATCTGGTACTTGGAGTAATTCCCTGACTCACGGACTGTAATCAATGGTACAAGTAATTTTATACCTATTATATACATTATAACACAGATTCATATATGACAAATAAAAACATTACTTGCCAAAAAAATAGTGATGTAAAACCATAAAGGTGATGCTTCTAAAATACGTCACTATGAATTCTATATTAAGCTACAAATGATGCAAAGTGAATAATAACTTTTAAACATTATTGAGTTCTGAGGGGAAACAGAAGACCACGACTTCAATATCTATAGATGTGTCTATTTATATATTTAACTATGTATCTATTACAATAAGGGTGTGACACATGGGGGTACACACACACACACTAATGGCTCTCAACATAGACACATTCAACCAACACCTTACCATTCTTTTGCTAGTTTCTTATACGCTTTCTTTATCTCCTGGGTATCAGCTTTTCTTTTAATGGCCAGAATACTATAAGGATCTCTTACTTTCGCGAGTACACACAAGAATAACGTTAGAAATATAAAGCAACACCACACGACTCGCCGCATGATTGCTGTTCTGCGGAATTCTAACAGGAGAGAGATGTCTTGATGCTTCAACATATAAAACAATTATTCATTCAATTATATCTATCTTAATAATTATTTTGGTAGTGTTAAATACATATTAGTATATATATGGTTTTTTTTAGCTCATGTGTAAGGAGTAAATGATATATATTCTTTATTATTTTAGCTGAAGTTTTAGCTTTGGTATAACAACAAACACCCGTCCAGCTGATCGATGACTGCGGCGGTGCTGATTGGTCCAGTGAAGTGAGGCGCGATGAGGGGCGCATTTAACATTTTAACCGGGTTTTTAACTTAATATATAGAGACTCAATGTAGTCTTTCTCTGTATCCACGAAACAGCAACTTGACCTCTACCTCACCTCCTCTCCCTCAACACCTGTACCTGCATCTCTCACATCTCTCCCTTAGCTGTACCTCCAACTCCCCTCTCCCTCATCACCTGTATCTGAACCTCACCTCTCCCTCAACACCTGTACCTCCACCTCACCTCCTCTCCCTCAACACCTGTACCTGCACCTCACCTCCTCTCCCTCAACACCTGTACCTGCATCTCTCACATCTCTCCCTTAGCTGTACCTCCAACTCCCCTCTCCCTCATCACCTGTATCTGAACCTCACCTCCTCTCCCTCAACACCTGTACCTTCACCTCACCTCTCCCTCAACACCTGTATCTCCTTTAGTCACCACACTTGAAGCTGACGGATACCCGCTTCACTATCGGGCGACACAGCTCAAGGTTGGACCGGCCACAAGTTCGGAAAATGGTTAAGGCAAACTTTTTCGGGATGGGAATTGAAAACCGTTGAAACAATCTGCCAGAGAGTGTTGTGACCTGTGACGACACTTCCAACAGAAACGTGACGGATGGCTCTAGTGGCTAACGAGCTAATTAGTGGCGAAAAAGATAAAAGATTAAAAATTACGGAGTGCGGAACGAGGAGTATAAATCCCGCGGAAACAAATCAACATAAAACAATATCGAATTTTGTTCTCTACTATAAATTGACCATCATGCATAACTAAATTAAATGTAAAATAAGTATATTTAACATTTTATGACCTAACAATTGCTAAACTAACCTAACTTTTGTTCGTCATCTGAAACCTTCACAAATTTCCGAGGGTCCGGCTGTAGTAGACTGGTTCCCTGTTGTTAATATATGTGGACAGCAGGTATGGACCGAGGCCTCCCATCCTGTGTCAATAAGGTCAAACAAAAACTGGAGTATTTTAATGTATATTCTCATCTGTGACACCCTTAGCGGAAGTTGAAAGGTAAAAAAAAAATACTAGAAAAACTATATTGCATTTATGGCACCAACCGAATTACTAATTAAGGCAACTAAACGTTAAGACACTTGCTTCAGTAAGTCAGACTAGGTTAGGTTATAAGTTATGCTACATTACACTAGGCTACGTTGCTGAAACTATAAAATGCTAGGCTACATTAGTTATAGGTTAAGTTACTAATGATTAAATTACTTAAGTTAGGTTAGGTTTCATTACGTTAGGATGAAAATGTAAAAAAAAAAGTAATGCTAATTTGGTGTTTCTTGCGGCATATTCTGGGTTTTTTATAATATTGTATATGTGAAGAATCTATCCCTTCTTCTTGGGACTGTAGGTTTTTGCATTGCCATTACAAATTAATTTTCACATTTATTTTTTGCTGAATCGCAGAGGTGACGAGGCTGGGATTATTACCTCTATCCCAGCACTTTTTATTAGTGTCTCCCAAAACTATATATATTTTCGAGGTTAGAATGTAAAACTACTTCAAATCGATAAGAACCAGCCTTAGCGATATGAAAACTATTAAATAATTATCACAAGGTTTAAATATCTTGAAGTTAATTGTAATAAAGAAGTTTTGTCAGAGCGAAATTTTATCGTGTAAGTATAAAGTTGTTAATATATCTTCACGAAAGCTGTAAATATGATAAATGTAGGAAACTAGAGGTAAAATAAGGATGTTAAATGTTTAAACACGTATTTGTCACTGTTTACTTCAATATTTTCCCAAAGTTTTCAGAAATGTTACAGGGAATAATGTCCTTCTGTGTTAACTCTGACGCAACATCCGCTATATAGAGTATTATTTATGATCTTTAAATTACTTTTACTATCAAATTTTTCTCATACATAATATTTTCATGATATTGAAGTGTTAGAACAAATTTGGTATATATTATTTTACTACGCATATAAAAATTCATGTGTTATATATACCAGATGCGTGTTGTTTTGAGCAAAATGGCGTTGGACGTTATTTATTGTTTATGTGGACAATCAACGGATTTGTCCCGTTTTATGATACAATGTGATATTTGTAAAGACTGGTTTCACGGAAGGTAAGCATACGGTTGATAATGAACAAGAAAATTGGTAAAGTCGAGGATGTTTCAGTGTTAAATAGCGAGAACCGTCGTCACTCTTGTGCTGGAGGCTGAAGCAGTCACCCTGTACTAACATAACTAACTCTTATTTAACCTATTTACTCCTATTCTAAACTCATTCCTCTCGCTAGAAAAGAGTTCATCGTGAAATATAACAAGTGTAGTGTGGAAAAAGAGTGATTAGGTGTATATTTTACGGTAGGTACACGTAAAGATAACTTGTCACGTAGGCACTGAAAGTCTTATCGTATGTAAAATGTATAACTTTTGGCGACTATAACCACCTATAACCCTTATTATATCCCGGTAGATGTGTCATGGCTGGGATATTATTGACGTTTACGTATAATTTCTGCTCGTATACTCCCCATGGGTTAAACTTCACTATTAACCATATGATGAGTTAACATTATCAGTCTGAAGTTAAGGAGGTTTACATGTGGTTAGAGGCAGACCGTCAGCCAGGCGTTGTTTGGCGGGTGTGAGTGTTCTGATATCCCGTTTCTGATGGTATGAGTGTTTTGATGTTCTGTTTCTGATGGTGTGAGTTTCCTGATGTCCTGTTTCTGATGGTGTGAGTATCCTGATATCCTGTAGGGTTAGGTTAAGCTAGGTATGTTTGGTTGGTTAGGATAACTTAATTAGTAATATGTGGTTGATAATACCTGTAAGTACTGTTATATAATTGTGTTACATAAATAATGGACTGGGAAAATAGCCCAAAACAGCCTGTCAGGCTATTTTGCCGTGACCGGGAGTGTAGCCACTGCCTTATTAATCTGGTGAGCTACGAAGGGTGCAAAGATAGGCAGTGGTGCAGGGGAAACTGACATACTTTAGTACAGTACACTTTGTTTTATTTACTACAGCTGTTTACTTACTGAGGCAGAGGTTGTTGGGGGAAATTGTTTTTTTCATAAATTGTTTCTTTTCTAACCTTTACAGGTACTGTATAGAGATAGGAAACTCTTGGTGTTGACAAATTAAAAAAAAAAATCTATTGGTTATTCGTGGAAGTTACCATCATCAGTGTTGTCAGTTTTAGAAACGTTACCATGCATCACTTACTCAGACCTGACTTACTTCACAGCCTGGGTGACAGGTGGTCTCTCACTGCACATGTGGGTGTTGATCTTAACAGCTGGACACCAGTTAATGATTGAAAAAATGACCATGGTTAGTTATAAAGATTAACTATAGTAGTATTTGGGATTTTGTTAGAGTATTTTGTAAATAAATGGGGTTATACTTATATCCCATTCCCAATTTACAGTTGGTCATTGCCTGTTTGATGATCACCCCAACACTCAGCTGTGTCTGCCCACCAAGCCTCCTGGCAGCACAACTCTTATCACGTCTCAAAGTGATCAACACACCAACTCCAGACCCCAACCAATACTATTCCATGTCAACATTGAAATTGATGTAGCTACTTTGTTTTATCCCAGTTTGAGAATGTGAAATGTTGTGAGATACAGTACGTGTTGAGTGCATGATGTTTCACAATTACATAAGAACATAAGAATGGAGGAAACTACAGTGAGCCTACTGTACTGTACAAGCAATAGTTTTATGAACAGTAACTATGAGACTGACCATGACTGCCTGGTGCTTAACATTGAAGGACAAATTTTGTGGTGGTATTTTCTGTTTTCATGTTATTGTGTGCCAGTATTGCCTTATGAGTTGAAGGGGAATAGAGCCATGATGTGTACTGATTAGAAAGATTTGTTTAACTTTAAGGAGAAAGCTTGTGGAGATGTGTTTATATTTCACTACAGTATTGTATTTTCCATTTCACTAAAAGTGTTTGGGGAGGGGAACTGGGGGAGACTCAGGGTTAGGACTGGTGAAGGTGTATGTTACTACAGCATTATTATGGCTTTTGTTTTCAGAAGAACAGAAACATATCATACACCAGTTAGGACTCTGCACTGAAGTTGTGGGATCCCTAGACCACAGTACTATACTCTCCCTGTTAGTCTGCTGATCTGTCCTCAGCTGACCATCAACAGTTAGGCTCATTAGCTAGGCTACATACAGTACAGTATTCATCCAGATAAGATATTGCAGGGAAACCAGATAGCTACACTTTTATAGCCTCACCACCAAAGGATTGTAGTGTGCTGTTCATAACTCATGCCCACATGTGTAAGGTGGAAGCCAGTGTTTGTAAAGAACAGTTCTGGCAGGTTATAATAGTTACTTATTTCTATGTCTACAGTTTGTATTATGAACACTTAAAGTTCCATCTGTCTGTTTACAGTATTATCATTGTCTCATATTCATTGTTATTGAGATAAGGTTAATGTGTTTCTTGTGTTACAGATGTGTTGGAGTAAGAGAATATCAGGCAGTAGATATCGACAGGTTTCACTGTCCACGCTGTGAAGCTTACAACGGACCATCTGTTTGTGAGTCACTTTATACTGTACAGTACTTGGTGTTTTATGTTTAAGTTACCAGCAGCCATGTTATCATCTACTGAACAGGCTTAATCAGTTATTATAAAAAAATGTTTTCATGTCTACTCTCTTTACATTGTTTGTATGAATCAATGAAAAGTGCAGTACAGTATACACACTGTTCATGTCCACCCATCATCACCCAGCGTAAGAATGTCACCTTCCCACTTTCTTAAAATTTATCTTTACATTTGTCCCCCATTGCTCCCCTCCCTGGTAGATAAATTGATGGGTATTTTTGGGGGTAAATCATCATATAAGTTTACATTGGTTCACCATGTATGTAGGTAATGTAGGTGTCTCTACAGCAGTAAACAGTAGGTTGATTCAGATAAAGATCATCTAAAAGGGGCTATTAAAAGCTTATTTCCACTTGGCCCCTTACCTGTGGTTGGAGAGACTAATGAGATAACGATAAGTCTGGTCACTGCTATACAGTACTGTAGAAGGACTGCCAGTACCTCTTGCCTTCTGGTGTATCTGTACAGCCTTGTAATTTATATATAAACAATGAGACTACTGTATTTAAAACCAGCACAATACAGTATACATCTTGTAGGTGTGAAAGTAGAGGCTTGATCCAATGTTAGTGTGTCCTCAGTTTAGACAACTTTATATACTCTTGTGAAGAAATTTACCAGGAGGAGTTGGGTTATAACGAGGTGTTAGCTGATTGTGTAAAGTGTTTGATTTGCTTTCCAGTAAAAGCCCGTCTAAATTGGCACCGCCACGACTACTCTGAGACTGATGCTGCTTCCAAACCAGTCCAGACAGGCACGCAAGTTTTCATTAAAGAACTCAAAACCAGACATTTCCCCAGGTATGTATAGTATAGATGTACAATACATGCATATATATATATATATATATATATATATATATATATATATATATATATATATATATATATATATATATATATATATATATATATATATATATATATATATATATATATATATATATATATATATATTATATTATATATTTTTTTTTTTTTTTATTTATTTATTTATTTATTTATTTATTTATTTTTATTTATTTATTTTTTTTAATTACTGGCATTTAAGAGACTGGTATTATGTATCAGCATAATGTATTACCCCCCAAGTATCACTCAATGCCATGCTTCCCCCACCTCCACCCACACAGCTGTTGCCTGGATATCCCTGACCCTCACCCCAGCCTTCCATCACCATCTTGGTCTTCTCATCACCCACCTACATCATCACATGTTGCTGATAAATCTTTACTTACTGCTTACCTTACTCTTTCTGTCAAAGGTTTAATTTATTTGATAATATTCTTGTGACATATTCTTTTGCACTGCCATGTAACTCCACATTTCATCTTCCCATACCTCTGCCACACACTCTATGGCTGTCACCCTTTCACACACACTTCTGCCTTTACACCGTTCACCTGTCCCTATCAGATTTTTTCTTTGCCCTTCTACTTCATTTTAATAAAAGCCAAGACATCCAGGTTCCTTTGATACATCACTAACTGAATCATTCATCTCTTCTCTTTTTCACCGTTGATTTTCTTTTCTTTCCAGCTGTGAAGATGTGGTTTGTCGACTCAGAGGACAACAGCTTACACTGCCATATATTGTTGCAAATGGATTCACCAAACCCATATTGGTTGAAGATAGAAATGGACTTGATCTCATAGTACCCCACGACTCCTTCAATGTCCTGGATGTCGAGAATTATGTCGGTAAGTTTTAGGAACACCAATGAATATCTGAGGGAACCGACATCTTGTTTGCAATTTGCATTTTTCTAATATATGATTCTCTCTCTTGAAGTGACATTCTTATTGTAACCCAAACAGAGGTATCCTTTATTAGACAGCTGATAATACCACCGCATAAAACGTTGAAGGTGTGCAAGTATTGGTTGAAACTGTTAATGAAGTGTTCTGTTTTAATGTGTCAATGTTCAGTGGAGCATTAGCCACTTGCTTTCCTTTAGAATATGGGAGAAACATGGTTAGGTTAAATTATGGAAGATTAGGTTAAGGTAGGTTAGGGTAGGTTAGATTAGGGTAAGTTAGGTCCCTTCTCATTCATCCCTTCGTTCATCCTCAGGGTCGGAACATGAGGTGGATGTCATTGATGTACAGAGACAAACGGACGTCAAGATGCAGCTACACGAGTTTATAGAATATTTTCTCAGTCCCGCCAGAACGACAGTCCTTAACCTCATCAGTCTTGAGTTTTCTAATACCAGGTGAGTGAATTAAGTCTTTTTAACTTTATATATTGTGCTTCATTGGGACATCAGTGGATCTTGTTTGCAGTGATTTCTAAACCTTTTTCTTACTTAATGTAGAGGAACTGAGTCGTGACTTAAATACTGTACAGTGAAACTTCCATATAACGAACTTTCATCTTTATTTAGTCCGTTAGATGGGAGTTTCACATCTAATGGAACCTCGATATAACGGACTTTCATCTCTATTTAGTCCGTTAGATGGGGGTTTCACCTCTAACAAACCCTCGATATAACGGACTTTCATCTCTATATAGTTCGTTACATGGAGGTTTCACTGTATGCTCACTCTTATTCTCCATTCATTTATATTGGTATTTATTCTTAATGCTCTTGTGGATTATTTGTTAATATGCTCTTTTTTCCTCTTTTTACAATGGCTCCTAATTGGTTTACTCCCTGTCATTTCACAGAGGCCATCTTGCTTGTGTCTAGAGTCCTGGCGAATTGTAATTGGGTAACACCTATCTTTTAGTAATGGTCCATTTTTGGCATTGGGAAATTTTACGGTTCAGATTTCATTAAACTAGTTGTGTATTTTATGGTATGAGTCGTGTATTTTTATTGTATAAGTTGTATACAGTATTTTATTGTATTTTATGAGTTGTATATTTTATTGTATTGTTTCCTGTTGTCAGTTGTCATTCTCTCTTACAGCCTGAGTCAACTAGTGGAGCCGCCCTATATTGTCCGCAAATTGTGTTGGGTGACGAGTTCGTGGCCGACGGATCCTCCACCCGGCCCGCCTCTCGCCCGTCCTAATGTTTCTAAATATGCCCTTATAGGTGTAGAGAATTCTTACACAGACTTTCACATAGACTTTGGGGGGACGTCCGTGTGGTATCATGTACTCTGGGTAAGTGTTTCTCTATCTCTCGTCAACTTGTAAGCTATGTTTACAATCATTAATTTCTCCACATTTTTATCTGGTTAACATGTGCACTATTCACTATTGTTGAAGATATCGCGGTAAAAGAGAATAAAATATCATCAATATCAGAACTTTTTCTCTTATTTCAGGGAGAAAAAGTTTTTTACCTGATTAAACCAACAGCAGCCAACCTTACCTTGTATCAGAGATGGATGAAGGCAAACAACCAGTCAGAGATGTTTTTTGGTGACCAGGTAAGAGCTTGTTGTTGGAGTGTTAGCTACCTGTAATAATAAGGACATAGATAGAGCTAGCAAGGAACACTTCAGCCTGGGTGTAAAAGTTATCAGAGTCAGTTGGATACCATTATTGTGTCCTAGTATATTATTACTGTTTATGGGTTACATTTATTGTTGTATTAGACCTTTGTTTTGCTCGTCCAGGTTGACACGTGTTACCGGTGTGTGGTGCGGGCCGGAGAAACACTGTTCATCCCCACTGGTTGGATCCATGCAGTCCTCACGCCTACAGATACTCTTGTGTTTGGTGGAAACTTTCTTCATTCTCATAACATTGAACTCGAGCTTCAGTAAGTACTCATCATCAGAGTTTGTACATTATGATACTGTATGTTAGTGGTAACTGATATTTTAAACATTTGTATTACTGTAGTGTAAATTCAGGCATTTATACACAGTGTATGCTGATATAAACAGTGGAATTCTGGAGTCACTATCCTTGATTGTATAGAATTCTGATGGCTTATGGATCGATTCCACTATATATTTCCTTTATCTCAAATCTCCATGAATAAAGACACTCTCTCAGATGTATTTGGATGTGCCAATTAGATTTTTCTTTATTCTATGAACCCTTTTTGCACTGTAACCCAAGCTAGTCAGAATCACACACACGCTCACTCACACAATCCTCACTCATTTCATTCAATCATTCTGGCTAATGTAATAAATGTTTTCTACTGTGGTATTACCTTTCCACAGTCACTTAGTGTCATGTAACATATGCCAACAGTCACCGAAATAGCACAGAAAATAGATTGGGCTCTGGGTTGCACATTATGTCTATGGAACAAATTCGTTTACTCTGTCCTGAAGTTGCATGGAGGTGGGATACATTGTCGAGTGGACTGTGGTCTTTAAGGTCAACTTTTTTCTTCTTTGTTTCTTATTTTCATATGTGTTTGTGGTATGAAATAGAACAACAAAGGCTTGACGAGTAAAAACTAAAAAAAAAAAATCACTATTTCTAATCTATGTTGTAAATGAGGTAGTCAAGACACAGCTTAGTATTTTCTAGGGAGGAAGTCATGTACATTATTGATTGTATACCGGGTAAGTTAAAATGTTTCCTCGATAAATGTCTTGTTTGTTATTCCAGGATTTATGAGATTGAGAAACAGATCAACGCTCCGGAAAAGTTCAGATTTCCCCACTACGAGAGTGTGTGTTGGTACGCCGCCACCAGATTAGTTATGGAACTGCGGGATATGGGGGCAGCTGGCACAAGAGTCCCGCCAATCATGATCGCCGGTGCACGTTCCCTGTCAGCGGCTCTCAGACAATGGGGAGGAGAGGTGCGGCTGACACTTTTGTACTTGTGTTTGTTGTGAAGTTGGATTGTGTAATTAATGGAGTTTTATCTTATTTGTTTACTCGTTTTTTTGTGTGTGTACATGCATGCTTGAAAGATAGAGAGACATAATAGAGAGAGATATTGACTAATAACTACAGTAGTGTTGGTCTTATGATAATTTCTGTAGTGTGTTGTGTGGTTTTAGTCTGAATGTGCGTGATCGTCTTTTTATTTTTGTTTTCGGTGTACTTAATTTCTGTGCCATTGACTACCCCCTATAGTGGTGATAGTGTGGTAATATAGGGTTTTTTTATTTACTTTTTTATACTCTTAGATTTTGTGTATTGTTAAAGTTATTTATAGTTTTTGTCTGTTAAAGTTAATTTGTTTCTAATCGATTTTTGTCTCGCTTCAGAATGGCAGAGGTGGGCTTGAACCAGTACCTCCAGGAATCCATCCATTAAAATTGTTTAAAGACCTACAGAGAGAAATTCGGTGCGCTGAGAAACAAGTAATTGCTCTAAATCCACCCAAACCAGAACGCGAGTCCAAACGAAGAAAGAAGAAAGTTTTAGCGGACGACTTCATTGACTACACCAATCTAACCAGCTTCAATAATGTACTGGAGGAGAGGTTGCCTGATAGAAAGGTCAAAGTTCTCAAGGTCAACTCGCCTCAAGTAAGTTCGTGATTCATACTTGATGTGATTCTTGAATTTGCTATATGAAACTTACCTAATATTTGGAGTACACAAACCTTGGAATGTCATCCCTCTTGTGGCCTTTGTAAATTTTCTTGTAATCTTCGACTTGGTTTTTCTGCAAAGTTTTCAGCATCTTGCTTCATTTAACTATCATATCCTGCTCACTTTTAATGGATTTCAGACAGTATACTGTATTTGTCTTATCTTATTACGTATTCTCAACCATGTATTTAATCCCTTATGTATGGGGTCCCCTCTGAGCCGAATGAAATTGTCTGTCATGAGCCAAATAAAATTTTAATAGTGATGTCCCTGTAGTGAAAGGGTAAGGTGCTGAAATATCTTGTGGCACTATACTGTAACTGGTGGATGGTGTGGTACAGTTTTATCCCATTTAATGAATTAATAAACTCCAGAAGTGAACATGTACTTCTTTAATGTTCTTAGCCATATTTAAATATATTTTACACTCTCTTCTTTTCTCGTCCTTTCAGGTGGAAATTGGGAGTTCAGACATTACTTCTATAACAGATGACCAACAGCGAACACTCAAACTGACTCTCCCCAAAACTGCGACCTATCCATATGGCCTGGGCTTCACATCCTCAGATTATGGGATGAGTGGTACTCCACCTCATGACCCGGAGTATCCTCAGTTCAAGAACGAGTATCCCAGCAATGTTAAGTAAGTGATCAGAGGGATTGTGCCATTATTATAGTAATTTAGTCTTTGGTTGAATTTTAACCCAAATTTTACCCTTTGCTTTAAAATATTTTTTGCTTTAATACGATGTACAGTATATATTTTGCCTCAAAGTGCTTGTGTTTGTTTTTCAGAACTGAATATGATTGGTCAGACAGTCCAGGAATAACCCCCTACAAGTTAGTAGATCCTGCTGGTGTACGGTTGAAATTTGGACGCACAGGCAGCACTGACTCTGACATGTCCACAACACCAACAACTGTGACCACAGTCAGAGTTAAACTCGAGTTCGTAACTCTTGGTTTTTAGTTCTTTGTATTAGTGATTGTAATGTTTTCCTTGTTTCTTTTTTAGACATCACTACACTGAAGTAGTAACACAGTAATTATTTTCCAGATTACTGTAGAGTAAACCACCCCAAGATGGGAACCTTTAGCTGTGATGCCATTCATTTCTGTTCATTATCCTATACTCTTCAGTCTTTCCTTCTTCTTTTACATCTTTGCTTTATCTTGTTCATTATTTTCCTAAAAGTATTAATGTATTTAATTTCTCTTGAGTTGGAATTGTAATAAAGTTGAAGTTTTTCTGGTTTGCTAAATAAGACATACATGTACACTGGTAAACAGGTCTCTATCTGACTACTGTGCTGGGTTCCTGATGTGAGGGAGGGGGAGTAACCTAACAACTTGGAAGAAATTTGGAAAAATTTTCCAATAAATAATACTTGTACAGAGCATTTGGGAAGTGAATGTAGGAGAAATTTCACCACTCAAGATGAATGGTGAAATTCATGTACCTCTCTCAGATTGGCACCTTGGGGTTAATAACTAATAATCACTCTACCATACATTCAGTTACCCACTCCTCCCCCTCAAAAAAAAGAAGTAAAATTGAGGTATTTGATGATGTGTGGTTGTGATGAGGGTGATACAAAGAGGGAGGATTGAAACTATTATGAATAAAATGAACCTTAATATCCTTAGTGTTCTAAAGAAAGCTAAGAGTCAAAGGAAAGGTGAGTTGGGGACAAGTGAAGGGAGTAAAGTTAAATGTGTTGTGGAAAGGGGGAGAACAAATGGAGTTAGCGGTGGTGAATGTTGAGATGTGGAGCTGTGTGGTGGAGTAGGCTGTAGAACATGATGGATGGGTCATTCTAAAGGTTGGGAGGGAACGGAAAGGTGGATTACAGAGAGAACATATGCACCAGGGAATGATAAGGTAAAAATAGGTTTAGGGGAAAAATTTAATCAAAGTATTGTATTATGTGAGTGATAGTGTGTAAATAATTAGGGATTTATGTACAGGAGTTGGTGACACGGAAGAGGTGTCTGGGGAGATATGACCTCTAAGGAATAAATGGAAATGAAGAAAGAATGTGTTATAATCATCATCATTAACATCATCAAAAAATAATGAAATATATTTTTTTTGTGTGTGTGTGAGATGCAGTGTGTACCGTATAATATATATTTATTTTCCCCCACAGGAGTGACACTACGGAAATAAAACAACACAATGAGTCAGTGTACGACTTCCACGAGGACGGTGACAGCGATGAGCGGGAACCTTCTGGCCTTATGATAGATGAAACGCCTCGTCGTAAAGGTGTTCGTCTTCAACCTCAAGAACCTCTGAAGATAAAGCTCAGTTGTGAGTGTTCTGTAGATATTACAACACTATTTGTTTATTTGTTATTCACTGTTTTGGTTGGATAGCAAATTGTAAAGAGCCGATCATCTGTGAGGAGGTGACGTATTAGTGAGGAAGCATAACTAAACTATACATCACTAGTCAGAAGGCAGTCTACAGAAAAGCGACTAAACCTCTAACATGACATGATCTTTTAGTATTATGATTTGGAAAGGTTTTACCGAAGAAAGTTTTTGGTGTGACTTTTATTTGATATTTCCATCAGATTTGCCTGGAGGGACATCATCACTAATTTATTTATCTGTTTTAATATAGTGACAGGAGCAGAAGTAGTGTGTGGTGAGACAGTCGATGTGGCAGAGGAAGTGGAAGTAGCACCATCACACAACACGGCCCACAACGGTATTGATGAACTCCTCAGAGCGTCAGCTTATGCCCCAGACTTTAATGAAGATTCTCCTGCACGTATAGATGAATTGGAGTAAGTTGTGTTGATGTTACTATTATAAGCTGCGTTTTCCAAAGGCATCATCATTACCTTTGCTGACTACATGATGAGGTCAGTAGAGGGGGTTATAGTAATTGTGTCTTGCTGATTGTTTATATAATATAAAAAGAGATGTACTGTTTTTGATGTAGCTTGAAGTTTCATCTTCATTTGTTTATATATTCCTGTCATCTCTTACTTGACGTAGCAGTGAAAGTGGGCGGGCGTCACCGTCCACTAGAGAAGCCATCGCAGGGATGCTGAGTATGAGCCGTGTTGTTCCCAGTGGACGCACTCCCTCCAGAAAACTAAGTTCAGCTAACTCCCGCCAACCAAAAGCCAGACGACGGTACGACGATGATGAACACATGAGCAAAGTTCATCAAGATGAAGATTATGGTGAGTCATGTAAAATTTTCTCATTTAATGATATGGTATAGTATTGTACGTGTTGACCAGAGTCACACCTCTGGTAAGACTGTTCTGGATGAAGTGATGGTGGGGGGCAGTGTTCACCCTCCACCACCACTATCAGCTGACTTGATCTTATCACCATTTGCTACACTGTGGTCGTGTAAAGAAGGTTTGCCAAGAAGATCCAGAAAATATAGTGGTGAAAATGGAAGAGGATTTGGTGTGATATAACTAAAAAATTATATTCCTATTACTTGTCTGTGTGTATAAACTTTACCAGGGTAATGCTTGTGACTGATAGGTTTCATGACTCTAGAGGTAACAAGCATGAGTACAGTGTATAATTCTTGGATAAATGTACAGAAAAGGTAAAGTAATTAATTTGACACATTATACGCTGGGCCCCTCTTGTACGACCCAGTAGGTATTTAATTGGCTCGTACAACCAAATCTGGGAACTTATGTTATAGTGTATCATGTGTTAAGAGAAGAATATTCATGAGTGAAAGCTGTAGTTACCTGATGCTTCTTTTTACAGTGTATCCAACCCTTGACATATCTGATGACGAGGACTTTCCTGTCTTCAAACCTCGGGGTAAGAAGAAAGAAGATGAGGCTTGGAACCCCAAAGCCCGCGTAAGAGTTCAGGGACCACGGCCAGAACGACCCATGAGGCAGGGGGTTCGGAGACAAGCGGTAGAGAAGGGACTAGAACAGGCAGCAGCAAGACGACAAAACTTACCAGTGAGTCTCAGATCTAGAACAGGTTATATTATGATAATTATTAACTTTATTGGAAGTTGTGTACTGTTTTATGTCTTCTGGGACCATTAACGTGATAAGAACATTTGCAAATACGTCTATGTATATTTTAGTTATAACATTATTTTGAAGTCTGGTGGGTTGCATCTGCAGTGTTTGCAAATGTAACCAAGATTTCTAAATGTATTGACCGTGTTATCAGCCATTATTTTCTAACGCCCCCAACAGGCAGCCAAGAGAGCGTACCACCGGAAAAAACAGCGGAGCTTAGACTCTCAACCAAGTACCTCCTCAGGGGGTGCTGGCCTCAAGGGAATTAGTAAAAGTGAGTACAGTATAAGAGTTTGGTTCATGTGTTTTATAGTAACTCAGGGAATAACTAAGTAGTGTGTGTGTATTTCTTACCGTTTTTTTTACTTTTCTTGTTACTTTTTAAATTTATCGTACCCCAGGTCTTCACTCCCTTTTTTTTTCATCATTCTTTGAGGCTTCTGTATCAATATTCACCTGTCTTAAAGTGGGGCGGGAGTATAGGTGAAAAATAAATGTAGAATCTTTCCTTATAGCTGTTGGGGAAGGTCAAAGTTTCAATTATTAGATCAATTCCCTTAATTATTGTTGCAACACCCTTTATTACAACATACAATACACTAATTACAATTACAACATGTAGTTAAATTATTATTATTGTACTTAATGTTTGTTTTTTTCCAGTTTCAAACAAGCCAAGAAAGGGGATGGCAACAGCTAAGCAACGATTAGGTAAAATCCTCAAGATTCATAAAATGCTTCACTAGTTGGTTTGTCAGGTACCACAACAGCTAGTCTGGTGAAACACAGCAGCCCAAGGCAAGGTTGTTTGCTTTTCTGGCTGTCTTTAGTCTGTTAGTTGAGCAGCAGCGTTGTGCTTTTGGGACAATAATCAGGATTCATTATTGTACAGTACATGGTATTTGTTGGAGTAACTTATTCTGATCTTGTTTCTTTTAAAAGTCCAATTGTTTTGGTATTGTACTTTGATAAGATTGTTTGTGCTAATTCATTTTCCATGTCCAAAGAAACATAAGATTTTTCATTGTTAAATGTACTTGCTTCTGCTTTCTGAGGGGAACTGTGTATTGTGAGGAAAACAGAGAAGAGCAAGATTTTAAAATCACCAAAGATATAAGTTGCAAAGGTTTTCCACTGCTGATTAATTTGCTCTTTTATAAGTAAAGCACAAAGTCTTTCAGTGTACTTTAGTGAGGGAGGAACACAGTGTTTTCTCTTGTTTTTGAATGGTTGTTTTTGAAAACCTGAAGAGGATTACTACAAAATAGCAAAGTAGAAAATCAAAAGATTAGAAGATACTGTATAATTGGAAAAAAACAATTTAAAATGTTGTTAATCAAAAGTCTTTCATAGTAGTCATGATGCCTCATGCTTGTGTGACGGGACACAAGAACCAAGCATAGGTGGTGTTAAACAGAACTCCTTGAAAGAAAGAAATGTTTGAAAAGTGTAATTATCATCTTAAACAGAAAAGTTTGTTGATGTGTCTGCCATATGTTATTAATAGTGTACAATTGAAAGAACCAAATTCTCAGTGTACTGTATTCGGTAATCAGGTTGTTTGCTGTAATTGCGGGTAATGTTGACCTATCACAATTATTCCTGTTGAAAGGTAAAGTTAGGTATTTGTAGTTTATGCTGCTCTGTTGGGACTGTACAGGTGACAATGTGAAGATCTTTTTATAGTGAACCTGAGGAATTATAAATCCTTAAGAGAAAATGTTCATGCATCACCTTGCTCTAACTGCTACTATAATTCAAACATTGGATGATGAAAAATACATCTTTAAGTTGGTTGCGATGTGTTTAAAAAATGTATAGTTCATTGTGTGGGGGAGAGACGACACTGGATTTCAGGGAATATTAAGCCTTGTCTCAATTACTATACTTTCACCAATATTCATATTGAATATCTGTCCTTCATTTATTAAATTTTTTATTGTAGAAAGGTAGTTCATGTGAAAATGGGTCCCATAGGCTTGACTACCTGTTAAGGACACTGGAGGCGAGCATTACTCCGTCTCTAACAGTAAGACGTTGTTTTAATCAGTAACTTGAGGAAAACTTAGATTGGTGATGAACAGTTTCCAACTCCATTTATAGGCCAGCCCCAGTCCCCCTTCTTTAGTGTATTTTCCATGATACAAAGAATTATTCAGAAAGATTTAGGACAATATCTTACAAAAGTAACCACCTGACGTAGTGCTGATACCCACAATAATTAACAAGGCAGGTAAAGTTGCTTCACTACAGCTACAGGTTAAGATATTGTGTCAGCAACTTTACATAGTGTAAATTTAAGTAAGAATCTCACAATACATTACAACTTAGAAATAAAGTCAAAAGAATTAGTTTGATATCAGTCAGAATGTATCTCCCATAACTGACCACACCGGCCATGTCCCCCAAACTCTCCCAGACTGGTGGTTATCAGATATTTTCTTCTTTAAAAATACATCACAGGGAATCTATTAGTGACTTCGATTAATTAACATTATATACAGTAAATGGTTGTTTATAATTAAGACAATTTTATTATGATTTTTTTTTTGTAGTGAATGGACCTTGAGATTATTAAGATTATGCATAGCAATTTATCGGCCGTTCACTCACCTTCTGTTTTTTTGCCAATGCCAAGTGTGATATTACAAGTATTCCAATGGTGTAAGGTTCTTGATGCAAAGTATAAATTTCACTTAGATTTTGAAAAACTGGTTGTGCTTTTCATTACGGTGGGGGGGGGGGCCCAGGAAAGTGTGTCGTTGACATTAGACTTTGAAATCTTTGGGTGTCAAGTAGAAGAGTTATTTTCACATGGAGTTGTCATTTAAGAAAGTTCTGGCCTCAGTGTAACAAATAAACAACTCATCATCATTATTCCTTCCTTCCACATCCCTCTTAAGTTTTTCCTCCACTTAAATCCTTCCTCATTCTTCAAATTTTCTTCTTTCTTTGTCTTCTTCCACCTCCTTTACTTCCTCATTTTCCAATTAACTTCTCTTTCCTTTCACCTCTTCTTCCTCATTTTCCTGCCCTCCTCATAGACCCAGTTAAATCAGTGGTCTTGTTGGGGACTCTGAATTTGCATTACTTAAATACAGTAGTGTACAGTGTATCTACAGTATGGGTAATGATAATGAGGTACATTGAGTATATACAAGAGAGGCTTCGGTTAAGTATAATTTGAGATAGATGTGTCGAGGGAAGTCTGAGAGCTACTGAAAGGTGTGAGAGGGATCTAAGAAAGTTATATAATTCACAGTTTGTGTTGGGTTTATTTTAGGAAAGATTCTGCTCAGTAAACCTCATGAAGCAGACAGAGTACTGGGTTAGTTATAAATTATGAAAATCAGTTTACATATATAGTATATATATATATATGCTGCTAACCACAAGGAAAGAAGAAAACACGAAGTTCCCAAGCACTTTCGTGTAATTCACATCTTCAGGGGTGAGTACAGACCTAGTCTGTACTCACCCCTGAAGATGTGAATTCCACGAAAGCGCTTGGGAACTTCGTGTTTTCTTCTTTCCTTGTGGTTATCAGCATATACCTAGATCACGCGCACCTACAGTGATTTACTTGCATATATATATACTGTATATATATATATATATATATATATATATATATATCATGTAGATCCACAATGAAAACGTGTGATTTTATCAAGATATATATACAGTATATATATATCATTGGCACTTTTTTATGGACATTTTCCACACTTGCATGGGTCAGCTGTGATAGTGACAACGATGATGATGTATATTTAGAGTTGGTCTTTTTTGTTTGTTTTTTCCAATAATGAGCTCCAAGACATTGGTTAATGATAAGTGTGAAGGAACAGGTAGTGCCATGGTTGCTTTAAAGAGCTTAAAGTCTGTAATGAATCATAATGTCATAACCATTGGGGTGTATGTAGAGTATAAAAGTTTAATAGAGTCATATTCGTGTCAATCACTTTACTATACAATCACATTAGTGTATTTTGATTTATTATGATAGGTTAATGTTAATTTTGAATGGTGATGGATGTTAAAAGAAAACTTCATGTTGTATTTTACTGTACAAGGTACTTGTAGATATGCAGTTTATACTCTGTGTTAGTCCATGAAAATATCAAGACAATAAATTCAGTTTATTTGTATATTTTTACTTATATAGATTCTGACAACCTTGAGCATCAAGGTGTTGTGTGTGTATATATATATATATTTATATATACAAATAATTAGAGGGAAATTATTCTCTCTTTGTAAATTGTATATAAAAACCTAGTTTTTAACACCAAAAAAAATCTTAAGAAGATTTTTTTTTATACAGAGCAGCATAAGTTACGTGGTACATGCATACATGGGTGTTTATACATTATCTCAAAAAACTTTGCAAGTCGCATCAGGTGTGATGCTGTGAGACCTGAATGGTTGATATCATATTGTGGAAGTAATGCATGTTGCATGATGCGTGTTGTGATGACTGGTGCCATCCACACCCCTATTTGGCCATACTGACTTGTGGGTATACACAACATGGTTGATAATTTTGAGTCTTAGGGAAAGTGGTGTGTAACTCTCTCTCAGGTGTTCTTCCTTCACTTATCCTCTGTCTTACTGTCACCTGGTCATTTCTGTTTGCTGTTACATTAGTCATCATGCATCTCATTATGAACATTGTAAAAAAGACAATGCAGATTCCTGGTAGAAAAAGATTTTAATATAAATTCCTTGGAAATATTGCCTAAGATCTCAAAATTTTCAGTCGTGTTGTAAATGTAAACTTGTATACAGAGGATCTCAAGAGTTTGTAAATAATGATGGTAAATTTGTGATGTAAATTATTTTATCTTGTAAAAATGACAATATTTTACTAAAATAGCAAGGCCTGAGATGCAGGATTAGGTTTATAATTCATAATTTTTCCATACATTAACTTTCCTTTATCCCTTCCCATTCCCTCATACAAATGTTATCCATTCTTAGGTAAAACATGCAAATGGAGTACAGTAGTCAGTACAGTAGTGATAAGATATAGATTTTTTATCTAAAACATATTCCATCCACTCAATTTTCTTCTGGCAGAAAGAGTCTGAATACTTTGTGACAAGATTCGTCAGTTGTTGACATATTATTGTGTTTGTTTATAGATACAGAGATTTAGTTAAACATTGATTTATGGCATAGCTGAAGGGATTTCTGTCCAGATGATTTTCTTTTTCTTTTCTTTATCTGCCTCATCATTATTATGTTATGTCATCAGTGCTTTGATGAATCAGGTGCTTGATTAGCACTGTTATGATATTCAGACTTTTGGTTCTGTTATGTTGTTGAAGTTCATATGCATGTGAAATGATAATTCAATGACCTTTGTTTTCCTTTACCATTGAAATATAGTAAACTATTTTTCTGGGAGAGAAGATAAGTTTGCCAGAACAAGGACAAGTGTAGAGGTGTGCCAGTTCAAAGACAAGTATAGAGGTAAAGGTTAAAGATGTGTGTAAATGTACAGTACAACTCAGTCAGCAAGAAACAGGATAGTTCACTTGACCTGGAAGCCATATTTTAGAGTTATTGTATAAATATGGCACATCACCCATGACATGTTTGGATGTGAAGATGAGTAAGTTTGAAGAGACTAATCATCATTGTACTTCACCCTGTCTTAGATAATCATTGTAATGTACACAATTTAACGGTTTCACGTGTGGCGATGCATTTTGTATTATCATGCAGGTGTTGTAGCAAACCATTCGCTCAAGAATTTAAATGTTTTGATGAACAGAATGTTGTAAATTAATATTTGAAAGACTTCAGTATTGGTTTCTTCTCTCTTCGTAAATATTGTCAGGGTTTTAACTTAAATTGGGTACACAATAAATATAAAGTGTGTGGGGTCCTCGATTCTTCTTTGTCACATAATTAATGAGGATTAGATTGGGAAGGTTTAACCAGAAGTAGGGAGGAGGTTCTTCATTGATGTGCATTGTTTGTAGAACCTGCTGTAGACAGTTTTGGTGTGAACCCAGTGAACAAAACCTCAAGTTATTCAATTGGGCCCTGTTTCAGATATATCCAACAAAGAGCTTATCTATGATTATGGGGATTCAAAAATAGGTAATTTCTTAACATTATTGATCTTATAAGAGTAATTATATGAAAATAATGTTAATACTTGTAGTCAACAGCCACACGACACCAGACACACAACCTGCAATAGTTTTTCCGCCCTGTGACAGTCAAGGGGTGAAAATATGGTCACTTGAATTTCATTCAAAATACCTGCTCTTGGATTTTGTATGTCTGTGACAAAATACAGTAACTCCCTTTGGTATATGATTAAAAAATAATAATATATTGTACAGTGCTGTGCTTAATGGAACAGATTTTTAACAACTGGTTTGTTCTTAAGCTAATCACAGTAAATGATTGTGTCAAGCAGATCATTCTCTCCCATGAGAAAAATCTCCCAAATCACTTCATGATTTACAGTGTTAAATCTTTAGGTGTGAAATTTATAAGCATAAAGGTGCCCCAGCAGATGTGGTAACTTGATAGAAGGGTGTGATGTGACACTTGTAGCGGGACATTTCTCTATATACTGTACTGTGCCGTACAGGGGCATTGTTAGATGATTGGTCTGCTGAAAACTACTATGGATGATCATTTATTTTCAGACAAATAACTTTCATGATTAAAACTGGATTGTTTTTTTAATTTTAGTTGTTGATACCAAAGTTCAATTTCATTGTAGTATACTTTATTTTAATTTAAGGGGTTTCTGACCCTTGTTAAATGCTGAATTTATAAAGAAAATTTTAAGTAAATTATCACAAGCATTATTAAAAATGTTAGTACTGTAGTCAATATCCTGTATGTTGACTTTATAGGACTTTCATAATCCATATTTATGTAGATCTTGACTTTATATAAAGTTTTGCTGAACTTGGTGAAGTTCTGGAAAATATTTATTGATACCATTGGGAAGCCACAGTGTCCCTTAAATAAATTTACAAAACATTTTCCATGTCATAAGATAGTTGCTAGAGTTACCTGTGTGTGTGTGTGTTGTTGGATCAAGGCAATTGTTAGACCATACAAAAATCTAAATACAGAGGCCATATAGGAGCCTTCTTTACCTCGCATCATAGTTCTTCTTTTGATTTGTGTTTACTCAGTCCAGTTGGGTGGTATGTTGTCATTTAAAGATAGATACGTTATATAGATCATGGGTTTTTGTATTTTTGTGTTGAATATTAAAGGTGTTTATCCCATATACCACAGTAAGCTGCCATCAGTTTTGTTTGCCTCATTATCATACACACAAAAAAAGATGGTATTGATACTAGTGAGTGTAAGTATAAAATTTTTGGAAATTTATTTTATTTTTTTCAACAAGAGTAAAGTTCATGCAATATCTTCCTTGTTAATAATCCCTTAATTTATATGTGTATCTCTATAATTTAGTTTGTTTGATGTGTATATAGAATTTGATATATCTCCAATAGGATAGCATTTTTTGTCATTATATGTCAGTCACCACTTGAGAAATTGGTAAACTTGGGCCGATTTTCTTTCGGCGGACAAAAACGGGGAATTGATCATATATCCGTGACTCAAGTAGTTTCTGAGTGTTGGGTTGGCCCTTGAGTTGTGGGTTAGCCTGTGACTGTAGATATGCAAGCTACAGGTTCCATGGTACAAAAGGTGACACGATCAGCTATTTTGGGTGATTCTTAAGCTGAGCTCATTTATCCTGTGCTGTAGATGGTTAAGCGATGCTCTTCATAATGCTGCAGTTTTTCTCACCATTGCTGCTCCTGTCACAAAACTCTGTCATGCAGTTGAGTAATATGTAAATTAATTTTTTTTAGGATGCAGTTTCTGTACTAGTATGGCTATTATCATTATTTTTCTCTCTTGGTATGTATCCATCGAGTATGATATTTCTTAGTTATTATTAGTTTCGTAGTATTATATAAATCATTGTTTTATGGATCGTCAGTAGAGTATACAGATGTTTTCTACTGGCAATTTTTTTATCCATGTGTGTATAAGCTTTGTATATCACGTAGGTAAGGTGTTTTTGTTTTTTTACCTCTGGCTGTCCGGAGACATTTTCCCTTGATCCACGGACGTCGTTAGTTTATTACACGGTGCCAATCCATTGATCGTCCAGGCCCGCCCAAAAAAACACACTTAGGATGTAGGGCGATAAATGTACGAGATTTCAAGATTTGTTTAAGAATTTACCTGCGGTTATGATTCTTACTTTATTTTCAACCAAGTCATTTTGTTTACACCATTCTCTTTTATTGTAATTATTAAACCCAACATTTTATTACAGTACAGTATATCTCTCTATGTTCTTTGCAAATAGTTATTGTGTATTGTGATTATTTTTTTTCTGTACTGTATTTCTCATAATTAATAAATTTTATGGAAAATAGTTTTGGAGACAGCACAAGAGGCTAACTTTCCATTACATTATGGAGTGCGTTGACATGGCAGTGTGTGTGTGTGTGCGTCGACTCCAATTTATTTTTTACGTATTTATTTTCTTGCCTATTTTTCGCTATCATTTTAATAAAGGTTGTTTTGTAGTTGTGATGTGAAAGCATTTCATATCTTACATATCAGAGTATTTTTGTTGAGTCTGTTATGTGCTGTAGTGTTAGGTTGATCTAGTTTTGCTTCTTCATTGGGGGGGGGGGGGGGGGACACCTTACTTTGGGTGCGTCTTGATGTCGACGCGGTAGAAGTTGATGAATCGCGCCGGGAACCTTATCCAGGAAACCACTGTAGATCTTAGAAATATCCACAAGCAGAAAGAATGCTTAAAGGAAAAAAACGGGAAAAAATATCCAAATTGTAACATGACATCACAGTACACTTTATTTCTTATCTTGGTATAAAAGTGATGCAAGGACTTGAAGCGAAATAAAACAAGGTGTGAGAGTGATAGTGTTGGTAGGTTTGTGTTGAGGATAATCATATTAACTTAGGTTCTTGTATTCAAAATTTCTCATAACACTGTTTTATCTTCCTCTCCTGTTATCTTCATTATCTCTTCATGCTATCTGGAGTCTTGTATCTGTGTATTCAGTTCTTATGTTCCTCCTGGCATGGGGGTAGAGACCAGTTTATAAAAATTTTATGGCACTTGGTAACAAATGTGGTGTACTGTATGGATATTTGATGTGCATATACCAAGGTGGTGCCATTGTAGTGTCTGTATATCCAAGTTTTTTTTCTCTCTCTCTCTCGAGGTTTGTAAAATCAACTCTTCTGCCAGAATTTCATAGTACAAAGTGCAGGTGGCATGTATGGACGGGTTCTGTGAAGGTTATCTGTATGGTTTCATTACAATAGGTCTGCCCATCTCATTTATAGACTGGATGTTATGGTTTAAAGATGACCAGCTTCTACTCTTATGTTAAATTTCTTTCTCTATTTCCTTTCTTTGTATCATCCAAATTTTGTTTACGATGGAACGAGGACTACAGAAGCACGGAAAAAAAGAGGGAATGAATACGGTATGGTAGAGTGGTGTAAATGGCAGGAAAGGTCCGAGACGAGAGATGGACGGCCCTCTTAATTAATCTTTGTTGTTTTTTCTTGTCAATATTTTGGAACTCTTTGTTAAGTTTAGTTCTGTATGATTCCACTGTGACTGCATTTTCTCTTAGTTGTAATTCTTAATAGTTATTGACTATACAGTATACTTAGTTTACTTAGTGTTATTCTAGACAAAGGTTCTACGCCTTCGTATCCAATTCTCTATCTGCCCCTACGATATTTATTGATAGCATCTTCTTCCGTCACCGAACAATTAAGATTTACACGAACAAATTTATGAAGTGTAGACATTAGAGTAACCATCTTGAACTTCCTGTATTGTGGATATACTGATCAAGGTGGGTGGCCTGGAATGTTTATGAATTGGTACTTCCTGATTTATCCATTACCTTTCTGTCTAGGTCAAAATGCACAACAGTTTAAAACAATAGTAAGTGTGTGTTAACAGTGAGATTGTCTAGATCTAATGAAAAACATCAAAATAATTATTAGAGAATAATTGTCAATACAGCATATCTCACTTCACAACTTTGGTATTTCTGGTACATATGTCATTGGTAAAGCCTCTCTCTCCATTACATTATCATGAATTATTTGTTTGAACATGCCATCAGTGTCACCATGTTCAACTCTACTTGGTATTTGAATAATTTCTTGTAGTTTTCATATACTGTATTGTATATACTTGGCGATACTTTAGTTGTCAAATATTTTTTTAAGAAATATACATATTGCATCAGGTGTACATATGCTTGTTGTAAGAATTTTAACATAAAAGAGCTGGGTCATAAAGGAATCAGTGTACAGTACATGTTGATAATCTTGATACTGTACAAGTAGTGGGTGTACAATATTGGTAAACACAAAAGATGGCCTTGATTTAATAGGCTGAAGATGTCATTTCAGGGCCTGTACTGCACTGTATATTGATAGGAAATATCTGTTGAGTGATATTTATCGTGCAATAAGTTTCACTAAAAGAGAAACCTCTTAAAAGATTGAAAGAAGTTAGCTGTACAAATTATATAGAGGAGTTGTGAAGGCCATATGGACCTAAACAACTTATTATGCAGATATAAAACACTAGTGCCCGTTCTCATTCAGACATCTTGATAAACAAACCAAACCCACCATTTTTTGGGGACAGTCTGCTCACCTTCAGTGTCTAAAGGAAAAACCAAAACGTGTGTGTGTGCAAAACATAAAGTCACAGCATATGATTATATATTCTGTGACGTTTATCCTATAGGTGGGTGACGTGAGGTGATTAATTAAAAAAACACAAGATTAATTATGAGTTACAGGGACTAAAATATGTAATTTAACTTCATTTCATCACTTTAGATACCAGTACAGTATGTATTGAGAAAGTTATTACATTCATGAATTGGTAGTTATTGTTTCAAATTATACAGTAATTACTATTGATTTTGAAGTGCATTAATATTATCTTTTATTAAGAATGTTTCGTGAGTTTAAAAGAAATATAGTGCTTCCTTAAGATAAATTTAGTCAGAATATTGAGCAAACATTGTATACTGTATAGTGTTATCAAAGCCCATTATCCTCACTTGAATTCCTTAAAGAAGTGTGATGAGGAATTCTTAAAAGAGATAGTTCAAATAAAGCAGCACTTGTAATGTATTCCTTGATCTGTGTGTCTGGGATGTTTGAATCAATTTTAAGTACTTGATTATGATGCCAACCCCCCTAACTACAATGAATTAGTCCATTGTTTAAGATACTTTAACCCTCGAGTACGATGATGACGACTTAACCCCTTGATTATAATGATTTAATTCCTTGAGTATGATGTGTTAACTCTGAATACGATCACCTGTTCTCTCGAGTATGATATTATTGTGTTCGGGAGGATTAGAGCCATCGTACTCAAGGTGCCGAAGATGCTCTGTGCCGTGGGTTACATCATATAAATAAAGTTTTGCACTGTGAATGTAGTCAACACAACACCCGAGTTATTTTGGAGTAATTATTGGTTATATATTGTATGATTTAGTACTACCTGTGTTCATTTTTTTTTAATGTTTTGTTTGAAAAGATGTGAAAATTCTGCTGAACCTTTCCATGATGCTATTAGAGTTTCAGAGAAGGAACTGTCAACTCATAGCCACAAGTTTCATGTTTATGCTTGTTAGTAATCAGTAGGATGTTCTGTTCATGAGGACCTTCCATTGACTTCCCTTATATGTTATTTGGTGTGTTTATTCACACACTTGTCATCAGTTTGTTCACTTATCACGTGTATGTAGATGTTATTCACTGTGCAGTGCAAACATCCATCTCCATATATTAATGCTAAGGAAAACATTTGGTGACTGCCAGTAGCACAAATTAGGTTTAGGATGAAAGGAATGCGTGTAAGTATCGTCGTTAGCAGAGAGTTGGGTGGAAGATATATCTGCTCTGGATACATTGTGTATATTTCTTTTGAGTCTTTTATGTTTTTCCAGGAACTTAAGGAGACAATCAGTGTTAAATTTTGAACCAACAGGTGTAATGCATCCTTCGTTTGTTCATCATGTTGCAATTCCAGCTTTAATTTAGCGTTCATCTATATAGGTGGATATTTTCCACTAGAATAGTTTTAATTTACACTTGAATGCTATAGTGTTCATTTAACGAATGTGGTCAACAATTAGCACCTCCTATTTACTGGATTTCTTTGTTTATTTGTGAAGTTCAGATGGTATTGGCGAAAGGCTGATATTGACCGGTGATACGAGTAAAGCCAAGTTACTGCAGCAGGTATTGTCTTGGAGCAGGGCAGTGTTCATATGTTAGCCATAACTAAGAGTTGGCCAACCTATGATTGGTGTTGTAAGTTTTACATGTACAGTATTTTATAGTGCATGAAATGAGGTATGTATGATACTAGCGGAAACATTGGGAACATTGGTCCTTTTGCATGTTCAGATAATAGTTCATTAACTCTTCTTTTATCTAAAAAAAAATGATAAAAATAAAGAAAAAGTCAATACTACGTAATGAATGTCATATGTGCTGTTTATAAGAGTATCAGTTTGGTGATATTAAGCAACACAAAAAGATCCTCTGTTTGCATAAAAAATTAATTATCTTTATTTTTATGTATCAATGTATTATTGAACATCCTCTACACATGTTGATCTTATATTATTGGGTAGCAGTGTGGAGGACATCAGCTTGTTAGGTCAGACTCATTATCTGTTTGAACATGACCTGCTCTTCTGCTGCAGTTTACAATCCTAGCCAGATATACATTGACCTTTAAATATTCTGCCTTCACATTTTATGTCTTGGTCCCCATCACAAGAGTTTGTTTCTTAGATCATGCTGCTCCATTCATGCCATTAGTACCTCTGCTCAACACTACCTATCATATGTAGTACCGTCGCCAGGCTGCTGGACTTCACTTACACATTGCCATTTTTGTATCATAGTTCACTAATGCTAGTTCAGTATGTACAGTGCGCAGAGACTTAATTTTGTAATAAACTGAGAAAAGTATTCAGTCTTATTTGTTCCTTACTTCGTGTATGAGAGAAAATGTTTACAGTTTGTTGAGTTAGTGATGCCATGAGTACAGACCTACTCATAGTGTCACAAAATAATGTATACAAACTGCTTTATAGATTTGTTGTGGCAATTCAAAAGAATGCTTGTATTACTAAATTGCCAACATAATACTGTTCTGTACAAGCATATACACATGCCACAAAAACCTGTAAGGCAGTGGACAGTGTGTTAACATTTTTACAAAACAGTGTAGCATATACTGTACACTCCTACTGTATTTACACCAACTCTCCCATACTGTGTGAGGTAGAGCACCCCACATATACTATATTTTATACTCCCCAGGATATGGTGACCTGTGGTGTAATGGTCAACATGTTCACTTCGCAAGCGAGTGGGCCCAGGGTTCGATCCCCGGGCAAGGTGAAACTATGGGCAAGTTTCTTTATGCCATTTGCCTCTGTCTACCCAGCAGTAATTGGGGACCTGGATGTTAATCGATTTGTGGATCGTGTTCCGGGGTAATGGTTAGCCAGTGCAGTTGACGAGTTGTCCGGTCTAGTCGGATTATTCCTTGACACTGGGTCATGCAGCTCGTTAACTTAGGGTGTGGTTGTTGTATTGGCGACAGCTTCTACACCTTAAACAAATTCACGCCTAGGTGGCCCTTGGGCCGGCTATCCTCGTTACATGAGGGGCAATCATTATTATTATTATTTTTACACCCCATGATATATGGTGGACAACAATAAAGAAGTGTTACACATTAATCAGTGGTCAACCCATGCAACAGTGGGTGATGCTTGCTCTCCTGGAAAACTTATTACTGTACTGGACTCTGCTATAGGTATAGTATTTATTTTGTCCTCTCTCTGACTGGTGTACTTTATTATATATTTACAGTACAGGTACATCCATCTTGCAATTATACCAATATTTATTTTAGTCTCCCCATTCTTTCTTCTCACATTTAATCATTCAGACTATTTTTGTTTAAAGTACAGTACAGTATTTGGCTTCGGAATCATTTTATCAACCGATAACTTATACAAATCCTCCATTAAGAACTAACTACAGTAGCGAGTTATTTTCAACACTAATATGGATATCAGAGGTAAACAAAAATGCATGTCTAACAAAATGATGCAAAATGTTTTTAATGTATAAGTCAGTGCAATGTCCTACACAGCCACGCCTGGTGATCGTCTGTACGGGGGGGGGGGGGGAGAAATGTCATCCTGGAATACCGAATTTCCAAATTATTTTTATTGTCAAAAGCGCGAAACTAAATCTAAATAACAATAGCGATTGATATATCCAGTGATGCTTTGAGTGCGCCGTTTAGTTATTTAGGTTAATAGAATAGCATTATGGTCCTGACATTGAGGTACAGTACTGAATTGTGTTTGTCTCCCTTCGTCCTTGTTATAAAATTACCTGTTAGGCTACATGGACTGTGGCGGGGTTCGTGTGTGATCTAAAGACTGAAGATACAGTAAGATGGAAGTAATTTGTTTAGGTTTTTCCAAGATTATATTATTTGATTAACTTCAGATTTTTTAGGTTCTCTAAACATTAATAAATCCATTCAATATTGTTATACATGTGACTAATGAACGTTGTTAGTGTGACGTCAGAACCACAACACTGGTCACCGACTTGGTGACCGGTTGAGTCTGTGACGCTTTTATGAAAAAGGTTTTAGTTAGCAACAGAGTTTTCAAGAGTGACCTGACACTTGAACATTCCATGGTCACTGGCCGAAGAATATCGTGTCTTGTATCCAACCAGAACTCGGCCTTGAAAGGAAGACTGGAAGTGACAGAATTTTGTGCTACTGTATACCCAATCCGGTAAGAGCTCCATTGTATGCTGGTTTTTATAATATATAAAGATTGTGATCAGTATTTTTTAATTGAGTGATTAGTTATACAATTATGGCCCAAATGAAGGCTATACCGTAAATAAAATCCTTTAAATGAACTTACAGTATACTTCAGTGTTGGCATAACGAGATAAATGTTCCTAAACTGGACATTTTACACCACGCCGTCAAGGTGTTGTGCTCTTGGGGCTCTCAATATTTTGTGAGAGGTTCCGGTACAAGATTCTTTCTCCCTCCTAAAGATGATGTACGAAGAAAGCTGTTGGGGGAACTACTTTGGTGGGAACTCAGCTCTTGGTACCAACCCGAATTCGGCAGTCAGCTGAAGTCATGTTCACTTAAACTGCCACTATTGCTTCACGCTTTTTGACGGAATCTTCTCTGGAGGGGAACACATTTTTTCAATGCACTTTGTGAATACCGTTTGAATGTTACTCATTAAAACAAATGTATAATGATCCTGGCAGAAAAAAAAATGTGGCGAAGATATACTGAACATTACCATATGCTGTACTGTACAATACCTAGAACAGGGTTGACGGAGCCACAAAAAGGTTAGAGCTAAGTACAGGACAGCTGGGTCTCCCTTGTTATTCCTGAGCTGAAAATATCCCGATTGAGTTCAGTATTGTATAAACTATAGACTTACCTCATAGGGGGGCAAAGGCAGAACAGCGGGAGTAGGAATTATGTCTGGTATTTTGATGTATTGGGGCACAGTGTATGACGTCTTAGTTGGTTGTCTGATAATTTAGAAGAACGAAACCACTTAAGAGAGATGGTAATGATGATGAATAAAGAAACATTGTTCTTGGTGGTAGCGACAGTCCGTGCAGACGACCTCCGCCATTGCCACTGCGTTGCACCTGGACTGGCCAAAAAATAAGGTTGAAAAAGAGTTAAATTTTAAATCGTTCATTTATTTATTTTTTTAATCAATATATATTAACTTTACAGTATCCTTTTAAAGTTCCTTTATCTAACTTATCACTCCATCATCACAATTAAGACTTTATTGAATTTGAACCCAACTACACAGTTATATCATATTTTTTTAATCGTTGTTGGACGAGCGTATTGCAAACCATGTTACGCGCTTAAAGACCTTTGTTGTTGGAGCTCAGTAATAATAACATAACCCAACTACTGTTGATCTATTAAAAAACTACTGTATCTGAAAATGTGTACGTTATTGATTATATATCTTTATTAATTTAAATTTATATACATGTAATTATACATATTCATTCACCAATTCAGTCATTTTATATTTGAATACCATACCTTCAGTGTGACTAAATCGGTATTAATGTGATCATAAAATATTACGCTCTTACTCAATTTAAATTTGGTTATGAGTTTTTGTTTCGAATTCGAACGATATGATTGGGACTGCTCCCTTCATTTTCGTAAGAGCTGGGTATGTGTAGCTTATGTACACGGAAAGAAAATGAGTATGTTGAATGAATATCTATCTATAAATGATACGATGCCATTATACCCTAGAAATAATATTCGCTCCATGTATTTGAAGAACAACATCGGTAACAGATTGTGACATAGTGAGGCAGCAACGTATTTCACAGTCCCTTACAGGCGCCTTGATGTGTTTCCCGTCAACATTGCAAAGGTCATAAGTGGATTAGCGTAGCGTATGCTGTACTGAGTCGAGTCACATTTTAGATAATTCTACACTTAATGTTCACGAAATAAATCACACTACTTGACAGAATGTTGGACAAGTTTATCAAGGTAATAAAGTACTGTACAGGTAAAATGAATCTTGAACGCATATTATTAAAATCCGCACCGCACCGATGGCTCATATAGCTCCCGACGCTAAGCCAGAATAATTTTCGTTATTTTCCCTCGTTTAAATGATCTTACACAGCGTGATACTATAACAAATTACATAATGGTATAGGAATATGAGTTTTTGATGAACATGGGTGTACTTGACGTGTATGATTACTGCAGCAAGGGGCGTGTTGGATTTTCTTGGCAAACCTGGCCGATCAATACCAGTGCTGTTATCCCGTCACGGAGTGTGTACGCGGGGAGACTAACTCTCCCTCTTCACGCAGTTTATTTTTGATGCATTATAAGGTATTCTAATTTGTTCATAAGACTTAGTCTGGTAATAGTCTTAGACATACATTGGTGTAAATAGATCGTTGTCTCATAATATTTAGTTATTAATGGACTAGTATAATTACTAACCTTGTTACGCGCTTAAAAACCTTAGTTGTTGAAGCGCAGTAATAACATTATAACGTCACCATATATAATGTTGCAAGGAAATTGTAAACTCAAGGTGTGTGTGTGTGTGTGTGTGTGTGTGTGTGTGTGTGTGTGTGTGTGCTTATAAATCATTGTCATGCCAATTTTGAACCACTGAACGAAGACCCAAGTGAATTCCAAATATATTTACCCAACACTTGAATAATTGTTTGTACATGTATTTAAGCCATCTTTGATATTGGTCTTAGGGGCTCACAGTTGGACGATTCATTATTCTTGTGTGTGTGTGATCACGTCTGTTACCTCAGTTTGTCTCTACTACTGACTACTGTTATTCTCTCTCCCACTCACCCCATTTCCTTTTGCCATTTGGTTTTGTTTCGTCTCAATCTCTTTATTTTTTTCCACTTTCCCTCCCTGTTTCCCTCGCTTCCTATTTCCTTCTGTGCTTCCTTTCGTCGTTCCCTCCCCCTCTTCCTTCCTTCCTCCCTCCCTCTCTCCGTTGCTTTCAGCCTCGTTCCCACCCTCCCTCCCTCCCTCTACGGGGCAGGCTGTCAGGGCTCCCATGGAACGGACGGAAAAGCACACAAAATGTTTTTTCCACGGTCTACAAAATAGTGTGTGTGTGTGTGTGTGTGTGTGGAGGCCACTGACTACTGCAACATATAAACACAACGCTGACTACAAAAAAAATATATGGTAATAAACTAAGAGAACTCACCGTGACGCAACATATATAAACTGCAGTACAGTACTCTCAAAATTCGAAAAAACATAACTAGTTAAACGAATACTTTTAAAAAACAAAGAAACAAAGAACATAATTGGAATAAATGAAACGAAGTGGCATAGACATGAATATATAAAAGTTTACCCGAGAAACTAAAATAGCCAAAGAAAATTGAACTGGTTGAAGTACGAATATTAAAAACATTACAGCCAGCGGTAATAAACATGAATAAACCAACAGAAGACGCGTTAAGAGAGATTTTACCCACAAGCTAAAAGTAATTGAAGAAGAGAATGAAAGTTAGATGAAGTATTAAAAAAAACACAGTCAACAGGTTAACGAATTATGTCTTTCTGACTTAACTTAAACAGATCTTAGGCTTCCAAAAGCGAATTTATTTAATGTACAGAAGTTATTTCTTATAATTTACAGGAGGAAATATGTATTATACCTTTGAATTATAAAATACGTATTCATTTATGTATATCTCCTGTGCTTCAGTAATACAATTAAAGTTTCTTAAGTATGTAGTGGCCTCATCAAGCCTAGTGTAATGAGGACAAGGTGTATTTCTTGGATATTTCATAACCTAACAACACATTTCTGGCTACGTGTTTGTATCGACTTATTGTTTACCATTGTATGCCAGTTACGATTAACACGGAAGTAAAAAGTGTCATTTTCATACGTAACTGACAACATTGGTGTCACGAGGCAAACAAGTTAGCGCAGCAGTGAACGTAATGCGGTATGACGTCACAGTGTAAACAAACGTGAGCTTGCTGTCAGAGGAATCTGATTAAACTGGTGTCAACACAATAGTGGCAATAACTAGAGCTAGCTGACCTGTCACGCTTTGTTCCCCATCACCCAGAACAATAAAACTCTAGCGCCCATTTCAACTGAGGAACATGAGCGCGGCCTTTATTTTGCTCCACAACCAAATGCTGCAAAACAGTGGCGGCAGCAGCAACACGCCCACTCACAGTACCTTCAGGCGTTCTTCGAGGCTCCCGGAATTTTTGTTTATGCTGCATTACCGGGGAAACATTAAACACCTGTTGCATCCACAATTACTGTATGTTATGGTTGTTAAAGGGTCCAGGTTAGGTTAGAGTGGCTCCCATTTGAATAGTAACCGGATATGGTAACCAGAAGAGTGTATATAAGGAATGAATCTCACACACACACATTAGGTAAACGTGAGCAACGAGGGACAGACAGACGGACAAACCAGACACGCGCGAGAACTACAGTAAATTATTCATGGTGTGTACAGGCTATACTGTATAGACTCATGATATACCAGTGTTTAAAGCCGATGGTCCAGTACACACGGCCACCGCCTCACACACACACACACACACACACACATACAGAGACACGGGCACACTCACACATACACGGGAAAGCAGACACACACACACACACACACACACGGTGCACCTAGCTTGTACCGCCCTGCCCGGCCAATATTCCCCCATGCTGGTGCGTAATTTTCCTAGCTAATATTGCTCAGGTCATTCAGGCAGCTAGTATTTGTCCATTAGATTTTTCAGATATTGCTCCTGGTCGAAATAATTGGCATACTCCTCACTCAGATCATTCTACTAGTTAATATTTCTCCTAATATTCCTCACAGATCATTCCACCAGCCAATACTTCTCCATATTACTCTTCACATCCTCCTCCTCCTCCCTTGAGCCGATATGACAACATTTACTCAGAAAAATTCGAGTTATTGAAGCCTCTCTTGCGTCCTTATTACCCGGAACCGAAGATGAATGACTCCACAGTATGACCCAGAAAAAAAAAATTACCCGCAGATTTGACCCCCTGTATATAAATAAATTCTCCCGACCCCCTTGTGTGAGAAGTGGTTTAAATGGTCGTTTTAAGGAGGGGGTGTGGGAGGGGAGATAGGGGAGGGGTCTGGGTTCGAAAAAGTGGTGGTGTTACGATGCTTTTGGGGGGGGGGGGGGGGGATTCGGGTTTCGTTTGGTTGGGTTCAGTTTGGGATTTTTTCTCTATGCGTTTATTTATTAATTCATTTATTTATTTATATAGAATCTCTCTCTCTCTCTCTCTCTCTCTCTCTCTCTCTCTCTCTCTCTCTCTCTCTCTCTCTCTCTCTCTCTCTCTCTCTCGTCTTCTCCCCTGGCCAGTCTTTCCTCTCCTCCCTTCACCCTATCACTTCACTCTCATTTTTCCCTCTCTCCTCCTCTCCCCTCCATTCCCTCTTCCTCTCCTCTTCCTCTCCACTCCTCCCCTCTTCCTCTCCACTCCTCCCCTCTTCCTCGTGCGCATTTCCGTTCTCTGATTAATCTTCTTCTTCAAATCCTCCCACACCTGCCACACACCTGCTGTCTGCCTTAAGGTCTTACGCTGGGCGCTTATTGATTTATCCACACCTGTTGGTCCCTGCCACTGTTTTAAGAGAGCCACACCTGTTAATGTTAGGGAGCCTCACCTGTTACTGTTAAGAGAGCCACTACTGTTAAGAGAGCCACACCTGTTAATGTTAGAGAGCCACACCTGTTACTGTAAAGAGAGCCACACCTGTTGATGTTAGGGTATCACACCTGTTACTGATAAGAGAGCCACACCTGTTACTGTAAAGAGAGCCACACCTGTTGATGTTAGGGTATCACACCTGTTACTGTTAAGAGAGCCACACCTGTTACTGTAAAGAGAGCCACACCTGTTGATGTTAGGGAGCCACACCTGTTAAGAACCTCTGGCATGTAATTATTTCGTGTTTATATATTTTGTCTACATAAACAGTTTAGTGAGTGCGTGAGTGAGAGAGAGTGTATGTGAGAGTGAGTAAGAGTGAGAGAGAGTACGTGAGAGTGAGAGTACGCGAGAGTGAGAGAGAGTACGTGTGAGAGTGAGAGAGAGTACGTGTGAGAGTGAGAGAGAGAGAGTACGTGAGAGTGAGAGAGTACGTGAGAGTGAGAGAGAGTACGTGTGAGTGAGAGAGAGTACGTGTGAGAGAGAGTACGTGAGAGATGGACGTTAGGAACATCTGGATCAGGCAGCAGGGTCGCATAAGAGAGGTGAACGGAGAAGGTATAAAACGTTGAAACACACACACACACACCTGCCAGTCAGTGTCTAGGTTAATTAAAACTGTACTGTCGCTCTAAAGTTACGGTATTACATATAAAAGTCTTCGTTCGCCTGAGAGTGGACTCCTTGGTGTTATAATTATATACTGTAGTCTATTTCCTGTTGTTTACCCCCCCCCCCCACCCCTCTCCCCCCACCGGAAGTGACGTAGTATTTTGTTTTGTTTACCTGAAGTGACGTTGTATTGTTTTGTTTACCCGAAGTGATTTTTTTTTATACCTGAAGTGACGTAGTTATGTTTCGTGTTACCCCCTCCCCCCTCCCCCTTCCCCCCGGCTGTGTGTGGTGAGGGGGAGGTGTGGTGAAAGGAGAGGTGTGGGGGCGTGTGTGTGTGAGGTGTGGTGGGTGTACCTAGAACGTACCCTGATACAAACATGAGAAATATGAGCGTGCGTGGCGTTGCTGAGACGGTGGTGGTGGTGATAAAGGTTGTAGTAGTTGTGGTAGGGATGGTGGTAATAGTAGTGGCTGTAATAGTGGTAGTACTATTGATGGTTGTTGTGGTGGTGATGATGGTGGTAGTAGTGGCTGTAATAGTGGTAGTACTATTGATGGTTGTTGTGGTGGTGATGGTGGTAGTAGTGGTGGTGTGTCTGCAGCTAAGTGTTGCGGGCTAGACCTTGTTATCTCCTTACTCCTTCCTCACAGGCCATGGCAGTCAGCGGGTTGTGTCTGTCTGTGTGTTGTGGTGAGGAGGGGAGGGTCAGGAGGAGGAGGAGGTGGTGAGGAGGGGAGGGTCAGGAGGAGGAGGTGGTGGTGAGGAGGGGAGGGTCAGGAGGAGGAGGAGGTGGTGAGGAGGGGAGGGTCAGGAGGAGGAGGAGGTGGTGAGGAGGGGAGGGTCAGGAGGAGGTGGTGAGGAGGGGAGGGTCAGGAGGAGGAGGAGGTGGTGAGGAGGAGGGGAGGGTCAGGAGGAGGTGGTAAGGGTGTTGTGGTGAGGAGGAGAGGGTCAGGAGGAGGAGGAGGTGGTGAGGAGGGGAGGGTCAGGAGGAGGTGGTAAGGGTGTTGTGGTGAGGAGGAGAGGGTCAGGAGGAGGAGGTGAGGGTCAGGAGGCGTTCCACAACATATCCTCACATGGACCTACATGAGGCGAGATATACACAACATATGAGGGAAGCTTCGTTGGGTTAGTAGTGAAGACTTGTGCCTGAGGTGAGGAGGAGGGTGCTTGACTCCTATCCTCCCTCACTCATATCTTCCCTCCCTCACCCACACCCCCCTCCCTCACCCATACCCCCCTCCCTCACTCCCCTCCCTCACCCACACCCTCCCTCCCTCACCCACACCCCCCTCCCTCACCCACACTCCCCTCCCTCACCCACACCCTCCCTCCCTCCCTCCCCCCCACCCACTTTCTCTCAATCCTCTACTCGTATATCCTCACTTTCATTTACTATGTACACTGGTCGTTCATTGTGTGCGTGTGCGCGTGCGTGTGTGTGTGTGTGTGTGTGTGTGTGTGTGTGTGTGTGTGTGTGTGTGCGTGCGCGCTACAACACCCACCAGTCGGCTGAGGAAAGTTGACAACCTGCAATTACCTCATGAACTTGAGCACTGTATATTGTGGTCGAGTCGTCCTGACCTTGCTTGTGGGGCAGGTGGGGTCCCTGGGGGTGTGTGAGGTCCTGTGGGGGGGTCCCTGGGGGTGTGTGAGGTCCTGTGGGGGGTCCCTAGGGGTGTGTGAGGTCCTGTGGGGTCCCTGGGGGTGTGTGAGGTCCTGTGGGGGGGTCCCTGGGGGTGTGTGAGGTCCTGTGGGGGGGTCCCTGGGGGTGTGTGAGGTCCTGTGGGGGGGTCCCTGGGGGTGTGTGAGGTCCTGTGGGGTCCCTGGGGGTGTGTGAGGTCCTGTGGGGTCCCTGGGAGGTTTGTGTTTTTTTTGTTTTTGTTTTTTAGATGTGTGGGTTATTTGGGATTTTGGGAATGGGAGGGGCTGGTGGGAGGAGTTTTGGAGAAGGTGGGTGGGACTTAGGAGTTGCTGGGAGGGGTTAAGAGATTGTGAGAGGGGTCTAAGCTCTAGTGGGTGGGGTCATTGGGCGTGGCTTAAGGGCTGTGAAAGGTCATTAGGTAGGTTGGATAAAATGGTAGTGGGAGGAGTTTAAGATAAGGTTAATAACGCTTAGGTGAAGGTGGTTTGGGCTCAAGAGCTGATAGGCGGGGCTTATGTCTAATGGGAGGGGTTTAGGGGAAGGTAGGTGGGGCTTATGAGATGATGGGAGGGGTTCAAGAGATTTTAGGTGGGGTTGAAGAGCTGGTGGGCGTGGCTAAAGTACTGGTGGGAGGGGTTTAGGAGAAGACGGGAGGGAGGGGATAAAGATATGGTGGGTGGGACTTGAGAACTGGTGGGTGGAGTTTTGGAGGTGGTGGGTGGGATTTCAGAGTAAATTGGTGAGCGACTGAGGTGGAGTGACTGATGCATGGCGTCCCTATACAGAAATTAATCAGTTAGTCAGTCTTCCAGTTCACAGATGACATTTATAGACTGACTTGGGATGTGTGTGTGTGTGCGTGCGTGTGTGTGTGTGTGTGTGTGTACGCTTTTCTTTGTTGATGATTTTGTTGGGTGAGTTCATTTGCATATTATGTAATACAACAGGTGATGGAAGGCAGCGCTAGAGTGGTGATGGTGGTGTGTGGGGGTGTGGTGATGGTGGTGTGTGGTGGTGTGGTGATGGTTGTGTGTGGTGATGGTGGCGATGGTGGTTGTGTGGTATTATGGTGATGATGGTGGTGTGTGGTGGTGTGGATGAGGGTAAAACTAATTGGATCACCTGAAGATTAATCACCCTAACGTTACCTGGGGGTTAGGTTAGGTTAGCGTTAGGGAGGTTAATCATCAGGTGAGATAAACTGAGGTGTCTTTATCTGCAGGTAAGAGGTGAGGAAGACCCGGTTTATTGAGATGTAGGAAATCTGCACTAGTAAGAGGGACTTGGCTACAGCTAAATGAGGACATTGTCTGGTTGGTTGGGTGGAGAGGGATGGGGTGGAGTGGGAGGGGTTTAAAGATGAGAGGGAGGAGCGAGGAGATGTATGGGGAGGGGGGCGTCCAACCTGTGTCCGGGTTTGGATGTGAGAAGCCCCGCCTACCTTGAACCTCCCAGCCAATCACCACCTAGAGGACCATCCTGCCCCCACCACTCAGAGGCTGCGACGTGTGGTGGGGGGCGGGGCGTCACTCACCCCCTGGCAGAGGAGTTCAGCTTTAAGATGTTCCCGCCACCACGACTTCATACATAAATTTCAGGGTTTATATCCCCAGAAGAAAGACGTAGATCGATCACTGGTGTGTGTGTGTCTGTCTGTCTTTTTGATCCCCCCCTCCAGCAGGGCAGGTGTGTGTGTCTTATGGTCCTTGTTACTGTTTGTCACGATGATCCAACTCGTTTCATGGTGTTTTTTTTATAATAAAAAGTGTTTGCAGTCTCCCGTCTTTGTACTGTCCCACCTCCCTCTCCTCTCCTCCACCTCTCCCAGTTCCTACCTCTCTCCTTCCTTCACCTCCCTCACTTGTTTCCTAACCTAAACGCTTTATTCTCTCAAACCTCACCTCTCCTCTGCCTCTCCTCATGCCTTCCTCTCCCTCACCTCTCAACCCCCGCCCCCCCTCTCCTCCCAGTTTAGTGTTCACATTTATGTACCGTGTGTGTGTGTGTGTGTGTGTGTGTATTTTTATTTCCTTGTGTGTATAAATGAACTTATATTAAGACTCGGTTTACGTTGTGGATTTGTTTGTTTGTTTACTCATCAGGTGAAACAAAAGCTAGGGTGTCTAATCTTCAGGTGATTCGAGTTTGATTTTAGTGATGATAAATAAGTGATTGCTTGATTGATTGTGGTAATTACATCCCTGGCGAAAAATAATTGGTTGAAACTATATATATATATATATATAAAGTCAATGGAAAATAGTATCTAGGTTTTGATTGGTTCTTTAACTCTGAGTGTTTATACAGATTCAGTGGGAAATAAGGTACAGATTTTGAATGATTCTGTATTAAAAACTAGACAGATTTTGATGTTTGGGTTTTCATGAGTAAAATTTGTGAGGGGTTGATTTGCATAAAATTTTTTAACCCTTAGCGATCGAGCGGTCACTTGTCGCTTACTCTGATAATGTCATTTCGTGAATAAATTAAGAGTAATCAGATTAATTAATGTCTGAATTATATAACAAAATATATTAAGTATTTCACGTAATTATTTATTATATTGTTAACAGTAAGTAGAGATGGCAAGATATTATTTTGTTTGTGGGTTAAAAATGGATGAAATTAGATGAGGAACCATTGAGCCAGTCGCTAAGAGGCGCTAGTCCTTACTGAGCGGGAAACACAAGTTGCTGCCATCACCACTTATCGTCGCCACCCTACCACAGCACCCACACACCACCTCCCACTCCACAATTACACACAAACACAACACCTAGATGCTTCTTTCTCTAGTTATAAAACCTAAAATAAAATATGATAAACTAAGATAGAGAAAATATATATGATTTTATGGCGTAAAGGAAGGGTTCCATTCTGCACGGCTCTGGCAACGGTGGATTTAAGCAGGTGGGGGGGGGGGGGGTGGTTATTGATCAATACCTAACCGTCGCTTCGACCTGTTACTGCCTGGCCCGCCTCTCTCCTTCCTCTCCTCCCCCTTGATAAATGACCAACCTGGGTCTTAACCTTGTGTCTGTGTGTAATAGAGGCGACACACGATACACACGGCCACACTAGTACTGTGTGTGTGTGTGTGTGTGAGTGAGGCAGGACCACCACCACCACCACCACATCTAGTCAAGCGCTACACAAAGGAACGTTGCCTCCCTTACCATAACTAACCAGTATATCACTTTACAACCTCTTTAGTAGAATAATGTTAGGGTTACTTGTTGGGGAATATGTGTTATGAATATGTTACAGTATGTGTCAAGAATATGTGCTAATAATATGTTGAGAATGTTTGTACAGCATGAGAGTATTTGCAAAGCTTATGTGCCAAGAGTAAATGCTAAGAATATGCATGAAACAAAATTCTTAGTCGTAATTCGTAAAACAAAATTCTAAGTTCGGGTGGATAACACAATATTCCAAGTTCGGATTTATGACAAAATTTCAAGTTCGGATTCATGACTATTTTAAGTTCGGATTCATTACAAAAAATTCCAAGCACTGATTATTTAAATATTTTTTCTCTTACGTCTCTCACCTGTTTGTGTTGAGTAATTAGGTAAACTAAATTGGGTGTTGAGTATCTCTTAATAACACTACGAGCCCAAACTAGCACCTTTAAAACCTGCTGTGATTCTGTCCAGGACGAAATTACCTGTTGGGATAATTCTTGGTTAATATTTTGTCCAGAGTGTTAATGTCCAGTAATATTTTGTCCATTGTGGTGCTGAGATTGAAAGTGAGATAAAGATAAGAGAGAGAGAGAGACAGATGTATGCTTTCTCCCGAGCGATGGCCGGAGGTGTATACATAAAATCTCCCCGAGTCTTAGGTGGTGATGCTCGCCGTGTGTTGCTTTGTAAAAAAATCAACTCTCTCTCTCTCTCTCTGTTAATAATTCCACTATTTTATCTGATAAGTGTGTGTGTGTGTGCTCGCGCGCGCGCCTCTTAATTGGAATGCTGTTCACTCGTCCGCAATTTTGGCGACTGGGGAAAGTTAGTTCATTGGTCCAAGAGTTCATCATTTTGTTCATGGCTGCGACAGTTCATCAGTTTATTCAATGGTACAACAGTTCACCATTTTAGTTCATCAGTTGTTCACAGGTACAAGTGTGTGTGTCGGAAAGGGCTATCCGTCTTTAACCATCCATCTGCTTCATTTCATCTCACTAGCTATTAACACGTCACAGCTCCTGACCTGACCTAACCAGACCTGACCTAACCTGACCTAACGTTTAGCATTCAGAGGGTTAATACTTCTGCTACTACTGCAATTTCTAGTGTGTATTGTCAGGCTGTTATTGTCAGTGTTATTATCAGCATTAACAGTGTTATTATCAGCGTTAACAGTGTTATTATCAGCGTTGACTGTCATTATCAGCGTTATCAGTGTTATTATCAGCATTAACAGTGTCATTATCAGCGTTATCACTGTTATTATCAGTATTATGGTAATTTTTTGGTAGCGTTTTATAAGACACTTGAGAAAACTGATTCATTGGTGGCGGCTGGAGACTTGAGGCTGAGAGGACGAAAATAACACCTCCGTCAGGTCTTATTCACTGTGTTTTTTGTGCATCGTCAATACTTCATTAACTTCTTCTGATCGTGGCGTGTTGGTTTCACTGATTATAGGCGCACGTAACACCAATCCACCCGCCGCTGCCGCCTTAGAATCCCCCTAAAAGACTCGCTCTCTTGATTAGCTGCTCGTGATTGGAAGCCAAGTGGTTGTAATTGTGTTGTTTTGTGGTGACCTGTGGTGGTGGTGGGGGGCGTTAATCAGGCCATATAAACTAGGGTCCAGCAGCTTGAGACACCATCCAGTCCTGAGCCGGGGACACTACTACTACCATCACCTATTACCTGTTTCTCCTTACGTCTTGGTCAACGGTGAGGATAGACCACAGCCAGAGACAACACCTGTGAGGCGGGAGCAGCAGCTACTTCACACAGCTGACAGCCATAGTGTTCAGCCATACCAGCTAGCAGGGAGGAACATGTTGCAGAGGCTTGTGGTACATTTACTTCTGGCTGCCGTGTATGTCTCCTTCAGCGTCGCCTCTGCCAGTGAAGTGGCAGATCCTGACTCCTTTACCGAAGATGGACAGGAACGGCAGCAAGACGTATCGCCGTGGGTGTTGCCGCAGTGGTGGTGGCTCAGCTCCGTGCTCTCCCTGCCCCAGGACCACACCTCACACGCCACCACCACCAAAACAAACCAATACCTGGTGAACGCAGTAGAAGAGGAAGACTCCACGTTGTCGCTGGTGCTGCCCGCCGAAGGTAACGGCGAGAACGACAAGGTCAGGGACGATATGTCACGGGGTGGAAGCTCTGCTGCAACACGGGTGGGCAAGCGGTCACGGCCCTGCAGGGCACAAGGTAAAAATCGGTGTCGCCGCGGGCTGGTGAATCTGGTGCCCGCCTCTGAGGTCCACCAGAGCTGGAAAAATGACTACTTATCAGTGCCTGAAGCCCTCGTCCAGTTCTCCCAGGAGCAAACAGAGGAGACGGTGTGTAAGGACCTCTCCGTGCAGCTGTTCCGTGTTGACCTGGCGGAGCTGCAGCTGGAGCCCTACTGGGTGAGGCAGACCGCTCACCTGGGCATGTGTCCCTCCAAGCTACAGACTCGTAAGCTGGGTGACAACGTGTGGCCCAACAGCGTGGTGGAGACCAAGTGCATGTGTCAGCGTGAGCTTTGTTCCAACGAGGGCGGCGACTTCCGGTGCCAGGCGGTGCGGCGACCCATCAGGACGTGGGTTCGTCACATGGACCAGTTCATGCCCACGGAGGAGATGGTGTCGGTGGGCTGCGTGTGTGCCCAGAAGACCAGCCCCGAGGGTAACTACGCCAGGATTGAACTCCATAGTTAATTATAGCACCCGAGGCACCACCTCACTGTACACGTGACACACACACACACACATACACATGAACACTTGGTGAGATGAAGGTACACGAGTCTTTCACCAGTATAAGTGACTCCAGCTAGTGCACCATTACCACCATAACACTACACCCTCTCCCTCCCCAGACGAGGTCACCAAACCATTGCAGGTACCATAGCACCATTCTGACCTGGAGTTCACCGCATCATAGCACCAACAAGGTGGCCAGTATCACCAAAATACAGCAATTTTTCTGTTTTTGTTTCTGAATCAATAAACTGACACGAAATGTAACCTTTTCTTGTGATTTTTCCTTATAAGCCCCAGTCACCCCACAGTCACCACGTGTTAAAGAGTGCACCAGTCACCCCACAGTCACCACGTGTTAAAGAGTGCACCAGTCACCCCACAGTCGTGGTGAAGCGTGCACCAGTCACCCCACAGTCACCACGTGTTAAAGGTGCACCAGTCACTACGTGTTAAAGAGTGCACCAGTCACCCCACAGTCACCACGTGTTAAAGAGTGCACCAGTCACCACAAATACCTACCTACCTCTACCCACCGTTCATCCACATACAAACAGAAGACAATAAACTCTGTCATTTTTTTTATATTGTGTTTACATCCCATATTCCTGCTTCGTTATTGGCTACAAGAATCAGGCAACGTGAATGCTGATTGGCTGTTTAGGAACGTGTGATTGTCATTGGTGGGGATATACAGGTGTGAATATATACCTGACTATATATACCAGGATATACTGTATGTGATGTGTTGAATAATGTGAACTTACAGGATATTTAACTTTATGTGATATGTTAAAATGTTATGTTAAAATTATATACACTGTTACTGGCTATATAGTGGTATTATAACAGTGGTGGCTCAGTGTTTATTATTATTATTATTATTATTATTGTTGTTGTGTCCCGTCGTACAGTAGAAATTACGTAATTAATTAATGTTTATACGCCAACGAGAACAGACTTGATACAATAAACTACAAAACTTACCATAAAACTACAATATGGATGAATACATTACATAGACTAATACAGTAAAATACAGTTAATTCAGGATAAAAAATTAAGGCGAATACAGTAAATTTATAGTGAGAATACAGCAGACTTTCTTAAATTACAGGAATAAATCAGTAAGGTATATTGAAAACACGTGAGAATAAAGTAGAGAGGTGAGGGAAAATAAAGTAGAGGTGAGGGAAAATAAAGTAGAGGTGAGGGAAAATAAAGTAGAGGTGAGGGAAAATAAAGTAGAGGTGAGGGAAAATAAAGTAGAGGTGAGGGAAAATAAAGTAGAGGTGAGGGAAAATAAAGTAGAGGTGAGGGAAAATAAAGTAGAGGTGAGGGAAAATAAAGTAGAGGTGAGGGGAAATAAAGTAGAGGTGAGGGAAAATAAAGTAGAGGTGAGGGAAAATAAAGTAGAGGTGAGGGAAAATAAAGTAGAGGTGAGGGAAAATAAAGTAGGGGTGAGGGAAAATAAAGTAGGGGTGAGGGAAAATAAAGTAGAAGTGAGGGAAAATAAAGTAGGGGTGAGGGAAAATAAAGTAGGGGTGAGGGAAAATAAAGTAGGGGTGAGGGAAAATAAAGTAGAGATGAGGGAAAATAAAGTAGAGGTGAGGGAAAATAAAGTAGAAGTGAGGGAAAATAAAGTAGAGGTGAGGGAAAATAAAGTAGAGGTGAGGGAAAATAAAGTAGAAGTGAGGGAAAATAAAGTAGAGGTGAGGGAAAATAAAGTAGAGGTGAGGGAAAATAAAGTAGAGGTGAGGGAAAATAAAGTAGAGGTGAGGGAAAATAAAGTAGAGAAGTGAAGAAACAACAGGTAGAGGTGAGGGATGATAATCAGTTTTAATGCAGCTAAGTCACAGGTGTGTGTGTGTGTGTGTGTGTGTGTGTGTGTGTGTGTAATAGAGGCGTCCCGATTAACAGTACTGGTGATGGTGTCTTTTACGTGGTCTCTGGTGAACCATGGGTCGATTATATTAAAGGGTAGGTAGTGGCTTGCTGGGTGGGTGGATGTGGTGGGTGGGTGGATGTGGTGGGTGGGTGGGTGTGGTGGGTGGGTGGGTGTGGTTGGTCGGTGGGCAGTGTTAGATTCTTGACTCGAAAACACCACAACTTGTTACGGCGGGGCGGGAGGGGGGGTGGTTTCTCTTATACACACACCTGGTCTCTCACACACACCTGTACTCTATCACACACACCTGTTTAGTAGGGGTTCACACTGACTAACATCCTTCTTGTGTCCAACCAGGGCATCGAACCCGGGACACAGTAGTGAGAGGTGATCACGAGGCTTCAAACCCGTCGAAATCATTAGAGGAATCACTCTACCTCTTACCTGTGTTTTACCTGTTACCTGTGCTTTACCTCTTACCTGTGTTTTACCTGTTACCTGTGCTCTACCTGTTACCTGTGCTTTACCTGTTACCTGTGCTTTACCTGTTACCTGTGCTTTACCTGTTACCTGTGCTTTACCTGTTACCTGTGCTTTACCTGTTACCTGTGCTTTACCTGTTACCTGTGCTTTACCTGTTACCTGTGTTTTACCTGTTACCTGTGCTTTACCTGTTACCTGTGCTTTACCTGTTACCTGTGCTTTACCTGTTACCTGTGCTTTACCTGTTACCTGTGCTTTACCTGTTACCTGTGCTTTACCTGTTACCTGTGCTTTACCTGTTACCTGTGATTTACCTGTTACCTGTGCTTTACCTGTTACCTGTGCTTTACCTGTTACCTGTGCTTTACCTGTTACCTGTGCTTTACCTGTTACCTGTGCTTTACCTGTTACCTGTGCTTTACCTGTTACCTGTGTTTTACCTGTTACCTGTGCTTTACCTGTTACCTGTGCTTTACCTGTTACCTGTGCTTTACCTGTTACCTGTGTTTTACCTGTTACCTGTGCTTTACCTGTTACCTGTGCTTTACCTTTTACCTGTGCTTTACCTGTTACCTGTGCTTTACCTGTTAACTGTGCTTCACCTGTTACCTGTGTTTTACCTGTTACCTGTGTTTTACCTGTTACCTGTGCTTTACCTGTTACCTGTGCTTGGTCGGGTATGTAATTTTTGTCTGTGTTCTTGTAATTTGATTTGTGTATGAATACTTTTTTTGTATTTTCTTTAGGATTTTACTTATTTTTAGATAAATATATGCAAGTAAAGTGTGTGTGTGTGTGTTAAAACGTGGCTGGCAGTAGAAATAGTGCGGTTACGTTTGGAATGAGTCGAACTGTGAACTGTGTTTGATGGGGAGGGTAGGAGGAGGAGGTGGTGAGAGAGAGAGAGAGAGAGAGAGAGAGAGAGAGAGACGCCAAATTTCAAATATTTGAGGCGTGTGTTTGAGTGAGGGAGGCTTGAGTGGGGAGACTGAGGTAACACACACACACAGACTGTTGACAAGGTGCGTGCAGCTTTGAGACAGGGGATGAATGGTAAGAATGTGTGTGCGTTTGACTCTCTCTCTCTCTCTCTCTCTCTCTCTCTCTCTCTCTCTCTCTCTCTCTCTCTCTCTCTCTTGGGACGGGAACAACAGGAGAGAGAGAGAGAGAGTTATGGTAGGATAGCCAACACAGAGAGTCGCTATCTAGTCCGTGTTGACGCTGCCAATCCAGTTGTAGAGACAGATTATAGTCTGACGAACGGGGAGCCGAAGACGGATCCACACTCGGATTCAGAGAGTTTGATATAGAAACGTCAACACAGTGTAGAGGTGTAGTTATTGTTCTGATATGAGGTCATTAAGTCACAGGAGAGGGGGTAGTTGAAGTACTCAGGAGGGATGTACTCAATTACAGAAGTACTCAGGAGGGATGTAATCACTCATAGAAGTACTTATTCACAAGTGCTCACAAGAGATGCGCTCACTCACGGAAGTACTCTCAGGGGACGCACTCACTCACAGAAGTACTCGCAGGGGACGCACTCACTCACAGAAGTACTCGCAGGGGACGCACTCACTCACAGAGGTACTCGCAGGGGACGCACTCTGGCCTTATAAGCCTAAAGGTGACGGCACAAGACAACTCACAAAAATGGTCTGAGTTTTACTTGGCGGGTCACGGGGGTGTTGTGGTGGTACACACACACACACACACACATACATACACATACATACATACATACATATATACATACATACATACACACACATAAGGTGGTGGATCTGTGCTGAGGATATATATAGATTTACTTGTATATGTTGAGGTCATAATACAGTTAGTGGGTGGCTGGGTGGCTCTCATACAGTCAGTGGGTGGGCTGTTATACAGTTAGTGGGTGGCTGGGTGGCTCTCATACAGTCAGTGGGTGGGAGGTTATCATGCAATTAGTGGGTGACTGGATGGGTGGCTCTTATGCAGTTAGTGGGTGGGTGGGCGGCTATCATGCAGTCAGTGGGTGGATGGGTGGGTGGGTGGCTCTCATGCTGTCAGTGGGTGGCTGGAGTGGGCGGCTTTTATGCAGTCAGTGGGCGGCTCTCATACAGTCAGTGGGTGGCTGGGGTGGGCGGCTCTTATGCAGTCAGTGGGCGGCTCTTCTGCAGTCAGTAGGCGGCTCTCATACAGTCAGTGTGTGGCTGGGGTGGGCGGCTCTTATGCAGTCAGTGGGTGGCTGGGGTGGGCGGCTCTTATGCAGTCAGTGGGTGGCTGGGGTGGGCGGCTCTTATGCAGTCAGTGGGTGGCTGGGGTGGGCGGCTCTTATGCAGTCAGTGGGTGGCTGGGGTGGGCGGCTCTTATGCAGTCAGTGGGTGGCTGGGGTGGGCGGCTCTTATGCAGTCAGTGG
>CAUDMG010001862.1:450000-457500 GCA_958450375.1 Homarus gammarus
ACGTGTTCTCCCTCAATGTATGTATGGTATGTATGTATGTATGTATGTATGTATACTTTTTGAGGCTAGTGTGTATATATTTGTTTTTATTGCATTTAGGGATTTTTTAACGTGTAATTAAATAGATCTTCACTACAGATGCGAGAATTAACTTAACGACATAAAGATACATTAACTCTCTTACGCTATATATTTTTTAACCCACAGCTGTAGACTAAAATACACCTCTGCCTGACCTACTTGACCTACCTGACCTACCTAACCTTCCTGATTTATCGTGACCTACTTGACCTACCTGACGGGAAAAATTAGTAGGTTCGTAGTTATATGTGAGGTAAAAAAATTTAGGTTCGTAGTTATATTTTTCGAGACAAATTTCTAGTTAATGTTGCTTTGAAAAATAGATTGCTGACGTGTTTACATGTGCACTGAAGTGAAAGACATGTGCGTATTTTATTATGTACGTGCGTTGAGGTGTGTACACAGACAAATACTCTCATGAATAACAAATATCACTGTATTAGATTTTTCCCTGGGTCTGACGTCACAAAGAATAGTAAATTTTATTTTTATTTTGATTGTTAGAAAATGCATCAGTTTGAGGGTCGAGTCTTGGTATTGTTACGCCGCCATTTTGGAAGAGTTTTTTGTTAGGTTAGGATTAGTTGGGTTAGGTTAGGTGGCTATGTTGGGTTTCCTTGGTTGAATTAACTTAGTATTTATAATTATCTTTATACCTGTACTGTCTAAAATTCTCACCAAACAAATAAATCTAAAAGTAATTGAAAATGGAAGTGTGGTGGCCGTAGACTATTGAACCAAGTCATATTACAAGTATTACACACAAACAAACAAGCATCTTTAGCATTATGTGTTGAGTAATGTGACGCAGCGGAGGAAAGCTTCTTGATAACCTGACCGAGATAACAGGAGTCGGACAAAGATTTCCCGCGCCCACCGACCGACGAATCTGTTTCCCTCCTTGAATTCCCGCCCGCGCACTTGAAATCCTGCCCGCGCACTTAAAATCCTGCCCGCGCACTTGAAATTCTGCCCGCGCACTTGAAATCCTGCCCGCGCACTTGAAATCCTGCCCTCGCACTTGAAATCCTGCCCTCGCACTTGAAATCCTGCCCTCGCACTTGAAATCCTGCCCGCGCACTTGAAATTCACAGTTGGTCAATTTATTTCAGTTGTATGATGGGCTTGGGCGATATATATTGTGTTTGTGTGTTGGTAATTTGTCTTAAAAGGAAATGGAAACGTAAGAGAATTCTGTGTTCATCCATTTACAAGGCAATGGGGGGGGGGGGGATACCAAGCATCTCTCCCCCCGTAAGGTAAAAAAAAAATGTTCCTTTTATTATATTGTAAAATATTTAATATACTTTTCCCTTATAACAGTGACTACATCTTCATAAAAACACACGGATAAAAATATAATCAGTGAAGGAAGATTATTTTTAATTAATGGAAAAAAATAATATGTAATTTGAAATAAGTCGTTGAATTATTATAAACTAGGAACACAAGAAAGAAATCAACTTAATTTAAACATACATATTACAATACAGGTCATACGTCCGATAGTGGCGTGACTTGGCACAACAGGCGAACTGGGAAGGCGTGAGGGTGGGCGGGGGGGGACAGTAAATGACGGGGGTGGAGTAGGTGATAAATGTGGAGTTATTACACTAAGGGGAAAATAAAGCTGTTTCTTTTTAAACTAGTGGAGTAGAGGGTGGAGTATTGATAATGAGTGGTAACACTTTTAAGAATTTTATCTTGGCCTCAAATTTCTGGTTAACGGACAACTTTTTGAAAGACGGTATAAGAGACAATAAGAATAAGTTGTCTTCCTCCTCCTCCTCCTCCTCCTCCTCCCCCCCACCACCTCCTCCTCCCCCCCACCTCCTCCTCCCTCCCCCCCACCTCCTCCTCCCCCCCACCTCCTCCTCCTCCTCCTCCCACCTCCTGCTCCCCCCCCCACCTCCTCCTCCCCCCCACCTCCTTATTATGCTTGAGTTGATTTAATAATGGTTCTTCATAGGCTGGTGTTTTCTTCTTGGGCCCAATCCTGCTGGTGCTGGTATGCTGGATAGTAGAGGAATCTTCTTCTTCGTCTGTAGCAACATGGTTCGTTTCTCCCGCCGTTTACTTATCGTTTTTTCCTGTTTTCTACGGTCGACAGGAACAACAGCTGGTCGTAATAGATGAAGTGGCTTCGTTTCTTCGTTGCTTGTCCTGCCATGACTTTTCTTTGTCGATTTAATTCTCTCTTGAAACACGTCTCCAGCTCACCTATTGTGGATGTCCATACCTACGGAGACATAAAACATAACTATTACTAAATACAACCTATTAAATCCTTAAATTAATCTCCCTAACTACACATCTCAGACACATTCTTTATATTCTACTAGACATTAACACATCTCTGCAAGGATCTGTACCCAGGTAGTATAATGAGATATAACTCCTAACAGAAGCGTTATTAAGGCATCATTGGGTACCTGTAGTGTACTTGTAATTATTTGATATGATTAATTAAAAGTTAGTTATCAATACACATGTAATTTGACTTACCTGCACACGCTCGTTCTCCAAATCCTAAATGAGTCAAATTATGGAGCATCACCTCATACACTGTCTTCTGTTCCCATCTTTATCCCCGTACTCTCTCAGTAACTTGTTATATAAAGCTAGTCTATTTTTTACCGCACGAATTAACTTTTCAAACCGATCTTCAGCCGTAACTAATTCCATTTTCTAACCAAAACAAACACACAAACACTATCGAGGTACAAACGATGGAGAGCTTTGCCCTTACTGTAGCTGGCAGTGGCCACACGTTGGTATGTGTACAAGTGGGTTGGCCGACTATTCCATTGCGCTCAAGTTGTACCATGGGACAAACTTTTCCTCCGTCGTCCGTCTATTGATTTGTATGTGCGCGCGTTCCTATTCGGGTTAATGGTTCTCACTTATGGAATTTAAACTGTTGGCCGATTAACCTAACCTAACTTAACCTATTATTGGAAGGTTTTTAATGTTTCGGTTTATTTTGGCGTGTGTGTGTGTGTGTGTGTGTGTGTGTGTGTGTGTGTGTGTGTGTTGTGATGGATTTATATGGTGTGTCTTAATTTTTTACAATAGTGTGAGGATTACACACACATACACACACACACACACACACACTGGCTGACAGGTGTGAGTCTCAGGTGAATCGTCTTACACCTCACACCTACACCTGATGACCCCCCCCCCTCACCACCACACAGAGAGAGAGAGAGGGAGAGAGAGAGAGAGAGTCACAAATATGTAAAGAGGGAGAGAGAAGTGAAATTGTAAGTGCAAAAGAGAGAAAGACAGAGAAAGAGAGATACAGGGGAGTGGAGTATTGAGATAACGACTTTAACTAGGTAAGAAGAAGATGAATGGTGGGGAGGAGGAGAGAGACGAGATAAAGAAGAGGGGAATGAGAACAGCAGTAGAGCGAGTCAAGAGAAGGTGGAGAGAGAGAGAGGGAGAAAGAGAGAAATCAGTTAAAGAATAAACAAGAAATCGGTAAGTGTCTTCTGTTAAGGAAATCTGTTGAATAAATCGGTAGGTGTGTTAACGAAATCTGTTGAATAAATCGGTCAGTGTGTTAACGAAATCTGTTGAATAAATCGGTAGGTGTGTTAACGAAATCTGTTGAATAAATCGGTAGGTGTGTTAACGAAATCTGTTGAATAAATCGGTCAGTGTGTTAACGAAATCTGTTGAATAAATCGGTAAGTCTGTGTTCTGTTAACGAAATCTGTTGAATAAATCGGTCAGTGTGTTAACGAAATCTGTTGAATAAATCGGTCAGTGTGTTAACGAAATCTGTTGAATAAATCGGTAAGTCTGTGTTCTTTAGTCACCGTTTTCGTTTCAACAGCGACACATAATCTTCGGTTCGATGCAGCTGTGAGATTAACCCAGCCAGTGAACTTGTTCCAGCAGTTAATAGCTTCGTTCCAGCAGTTAATAACTTCATTCCTGCAGTTAATAGCTTCGTTCCAGCAGTTAATAACTTCATTCCAACAGTTAATAGCTTCGTTCCAGCAGTTAATAGCTTCTTTCCAGCAGTCCAAAGCCTCAGGGGTGTACAGGGACTATTGGTCATGACTGTACATATGGATAACTCCAGTAGTGCCTGAAATACCCAACCTAACCTAAACCTAACCTAAACCTAACCTAAACCTAACGCTAACCTAACCCTAACCTAAACCTAACCTTAACCTAAACTTAACCTAAACCCAACCTAAACCTAACGCTAACCTAAACCTAACCTTAACCTAACGCTAACCTAAACCTAACCTTAACCTAAACCTAACCTAAACCTAACCTAAACCTAACCTAACCTAACCCGTAGAGCAATTTATAAAGGGTGGGGTGAGAGATGACTGACACACAACAGTCTCGGTATTAACTCGTATTTCCACTGTATACATTTTTTTTTACTTATGTATATTGTGTATGATGTATGTTGTGTATTATGTATGATGTTTCTTATGTATAATGTATATATTCTCATTTTCAGTTGGGTGGAGTGGTGAAGGTGGTAGAGGACCAGGGGATCGAACCAGCGACCATTAGGACAGGAGATGAGCAGGTAAACCACTCAGCCACGGCACACCTGTTGATAAGTAACGGTAGGTGGCGACTGATCCTTGTGTACAGTGTTACCTTAGTGTAATGTACGTGTGGCAGTGATGGTGAGTGGTGGCGATAGTTATGGTGGTAGTGATGGTGATAGTAGTGGTGACTGTGGTGGTGATAGTGATGGTGACTGTGGTGGTGATAGTGATGAGTGGTGGTGACTGTGAATGTGGGGGTGAGAGTGTATGAGTGATGAACATAACATTGAGGGGTGAAGAGCGTGACATATGAGGACGGGGCAGCAAGACGCCCACACCCGCCCCGCCCCGCCCCGCCCCCTGTGTGGCGACGGCGGGTTGGGATAATATGTCCTTAAATGCTGTTGCGTTTCCCCCCAAAAGAGAGGATGAGGACGGCAGCTGGTGATCCCCGGCAACAGGCAAAGTCGTCCTTGTGAGCCTGGCGGGGAGGAGCCGCCGCCCTCCGCCCGCCCCGCCACTGAGGGCCAGGCCAGGGGCGCCGCCGATGTCCCTGACGGGTGGCGGGGGTGCGAAGGACTGAGGATTTCTTTCCTGGTCATGCTAATAGGCCGCGAATTGAGCTGCGAGTGGAAGGAGGAGAGTTTACGGGAGTTAAAGTTGGCGTCTGAATCCCGGAGGTGATCAATAAGTTGGTTGGTTTGTTGCACAGTTCTTATGCGCCGATTGAGAAGATGGAATCACCGGGCAGATCAATGTTACCATGGAAACGCCTGATCAATAGCCGGGTGGCCCGAAGGGCGTATGCGACGCGACCCCGAGTTACACGACGGGTCTTCCGGCAGAGGTGGCGAAGGGCGAGAAGGAGCGGTTCCCGGGGTACTTGACGGCAGTGCTCCGCCTGGCAAAGTGGTGTTTGGCAGTGGTTGTGACACAGACGGCTGGCACGCGGGGGGCAGTGCCAGGAGAGGCCACAATTGTAGGTCGCAGAGAGGCGGTTGTGGGTGGTGCGTGGCGTGAGTGATGCGCCCCTCGTGTAGGTGGCGGCGCCGGGAGTGAGTGTAACTATTAGTAGTGTGGTTCTCGCCAGCACCACACTCCCGTGCCCGCCCTCACCGCGACCACTACGACCTCCGAGCTCCTGTACCACTGACACAGCCAACACAAACTCTAATAAATATCCCTCTATGCCAGCCCCCAGGAGGTAGCGGCCGGCCCCCAAGCCCGACAACATTAATCTCTGAACCCAAACCATAATTCACTTGATGGAAAATATCGAGTTGACTCTCTAGCTTGGACTTAGTCTCTGAGTTTCCCCGGATGAACTCTGACTAACCTGAGGCAGCCGTGTGTGACACAGCCTGGGCCGTGACGTTGCTCTGCCCCGCCAGGTCAGGTTGGGTCCTGCCACCAACAGTTCGGGCAGCCTCACGTCTAGGTTCCTGGTGTCACACACAGCCTCCGTGTAGGAGCGCACGTGTCTCTATCCCTCCCTCAGTAGCCTCCACGTCCCGTCGTGGTTCGGTTGTGTCCCATCACTGCTCCTGTGTTGACCTCCGCCCTCCCCCTAAACGGCACTTCCTGCCCTCACACTCTTCTCCGGGTTACTCTCAGTGTGTACACGTGTCCCCCAAGTACTGAAGCTTAACCCGAGTTACACCAGCCCGACTGTGAGAGCTGGACCACGTCTTCAGCCCACGCCTCCCCCAGGAGGTGCGTGGTGCTGCCCTCCGTCAGTAGTGAGCCCATGTGGGTGTAGGGCGTCATGGAGGTAGCAAGGATACCTGCTGCTGTGTTCACCTCGCCTACAGGTAGCCACCACCGTCGCCACAACTTAGCAGCTTAAAGGTAAGTCTCACTACCTGTTGTTGTAGTCAGTGTTATACTGACAGGTGTGTATAATGAATCTCTCAGTGTAGACCCGTTATGGTTCGTGGGGCGGCGGCCGGTGGTGTTAACATATGCATCACGCAGCCCGCTGTGTGGCAGTGTCAAGCAGTGAGAATATCTAGCGAAGGTCGGCTCGTAGTAATAGTGTTGTGTTGTGTTCGTCACGCATCACAACTGTTAAGTGGTCGATGCTTGTGCGCCTTACAGTGTTATAGTGTACAGTATAACTTGGTGTTTGTTAAGACCATTGAGACACAAACTATCCAGGGAAATTTGATCTTTTGCATCGACGATAATTATATTCTTCCCCTTCCTTTAAAAACGACATTCATTTGTTTGGTTTATTTACCGAGTTATTTATGTATTTATTCATTTATTCACTTAAGTATTTATTTATTCATTTATTTATCTATTTCTTTGTATGTTCCTGTCTTCAGTTTGCTCTTTAAGTAAATTGTTAAGCGTTATTGAGCGTGTGAGTTAGTCCAAATGTCTCTAGCGGTTATGAAACAGTGACTTGGCCCGTACCAGAATTCTTTCACTCAACCAGAATTTTCTCACGTATACCGGATTTTCTCTCACTTATACCGGATTTTCTCTCACTTATACCGGATTTTCTCTCACTTATACCGGATTTTCTCTCACTCAACCAGAATTTTCTCACGTATACCGGATTTTCTCTCACGTATACCGGATTTTCTCTCACGTATACCGGATTTTCTCTCACTCATACCGGATTTTCTCTCACTCATACCGGATTTTCTCTCACTCATACCAGAAGTTCTACCTTATAGTAATTTTACACTGGAACAAAAACAATGAAACAAATATTAGCGAAAAACAAAGACATTGATGTTTGACTTCCACGACACACTTACGAAGGATGTGATGGACTTAAGACACACTTGACGCTCATGAGACAAACATTTAAAGAGTTAAGTTCTATGTATTTTTGTTCATGTGTTTGTTTAAGTGTGTTTGTGTAAGTATCTATGTCTATATG
>CAUDMG010001862.1:462500-540000 GCA_958450375.1 Homarus gammarus
CTCCCTCTACTTCCTTCTTCATCTCTCCCCCTTTCTTTCCCAGTCACTATCCCTCTCTCTCCTCCCTTTCTCTTCCTTCCCCCTTAGGTTCCCTTTCTCTTCCTTCCCCCTTAGGTTCCCTTTCCTTCCAGGTACTATCTCTCCTCCCTCTCCCTTTCCCAGGCATTTAATCACCCCCTCCTCTCCCTCACCATGGTACACACCCTTCCCCCCTTTTTCCCAGGCATACCCCTCCTCCCCTCCATGACACACACCCTTCCCCCTTCCTTCCCAGGCACTAACCCCCACCTCTTCCTCCAGACATTCCCCGCCCCATATTCTGCACGTCCCCCCCCTCCCTCCCCCCCTCATCCCCTGGCCCAGCAAGCGGCACTCGTACGCGAATAGTGGCTCTATGTGGCACTGTTTACAGGCGAGGGTGCCAGTGGAGGTGATGCAGGGCGGCGGTGGCAGACGAGGCGGGAGTTTATGCACCTCTGTCTGCCGCTACGCCTGCTGCTGGAGGTACCTTACACATGCCTTTTTATCTCCTGCATCTACATCGCCTACCTCAGACAACCCAGGGTTCAAGTAGAGCGTTTATGTGTTACTGTTTATACGTGTACCAAGGAGTGCAGGTGCCACGGAGGGTTATACTGTGTGTGTGTGTGTGTGTGTGTGTGGAGTCAGGTAGGTTAGGTAGGGAGTGAGAATAAGAAGGAATGAAAGATGTAGAGAGAGAGCGAGAGAGAGAGAGAGAGAGAGAGAGAGAGAGAGAGAGAGAGTAACAGTCTTATGCCTCACTGTTGGCACCCTCAGGATATATCACCTGTGCCAGTGCCAAGTTTACCTCTCCTCTCCCCCCCCCCCCCCTCTGAGAGAATGTTCAGGTCACGTTAGGTTTGGTTAGGTTAGATTTAGTTTAGGTTTGATTAGGTTAGATTATGTTAGGTTAAAGTTTGGTTAGGTTAGGTTATGTTAGGTTAGGTTTGGTTAGGTTAAGGTTTGGTTAGGTTAAGGTTTGGTTAGGTTAAGTTAGGTTAGGTTAGGTTAGGTTAAGGTTTGGTTAGGTTAGATTATGTTAGGTTAAGGTTTGGTTAGGTTTAATTTTATTAGGTTAGGATATAGGTTAAGAGAGAGAGAGAGAGAGATGGTATTGCTGTTTATGTTAACATCATAATTTTAATATTCGTTTTTACTACAGGTGTCAATCGAAAAAAAAAATATTGTTTACAGGCGGTTGTTATTGTTTACAGGCGGTTGTTATTGCTTACACGAGTTATTGTTTACAGGTGATTGTTTACTGTTTACAGGTGTTCAGTGTATCAACCTCATTCATTCTTGTTTACAGGTGAGGTCCGCCAGTGCAGGTGATGGAGGTAGACAAGGTGTGTATTTATTGCAGTTTATCTCTTTCTTTCTTTCTTTCTTTCTTACTTTATCACTGTCTCTTTTTTCATCCTTTCTCTTTATTTTTCTTTGTATGTATGTATCTATGTCTGTATCTTTCTATCTATCTATCCATTTTTCACACACACCCACCCACCCACCCACACCCACCCACCCACCCACCCACCCACACCCACACCCACACACGTGCCCCCATTTATCACAGGTAAACTACAGTACATGAGGTTCAGGTAGAGATCTTAAAGGGCCTGAGAGGGAAGGGTTTTAGTGTGTGTGTGTGTGTGTGTGTGCGCGCGTAAAGCAATATTAGGTATTTTTTGTATTAATTTTGTTGACTCTCTCTCTCTCTCTCTCTCTAAAATGGTGGGGGAGGGGGGGGAGGTTTCAAGCAGTTAGTTACCACATGGCAAACTACCTAACGACGTGAATGATGTCTGTATAATTATGGTTAAAAGTACAAGTGGGGGGGGGGGGGGGTCGTGTTAGGGGCGGTGCGGATATAGTACACTGCGGCCCCAAGGTACACAAGGAGGCGGCAATATGTCCGGCACTGCACATGACCGTCCCTCCTTCCCCCAACTGTAAATAAAGACACCGCTACACTACTTTGGATGGGGGGGGGGGGGGGGGTTATTCCGGACACGAACCAGCTATCACGAGGGGAGGGGATGAGCTTTTTATCCACTCGGCCACCGCATCGATTTCTATAGTGTGGATTACGTTAAAGTGAGGTTAGGTTAGGTCAGGTTAGGTTAGGTTGGGTTGGGTTAGGTTTGGTCAGGTTAGGTTAGGTTTGGTTAGGTTAGGTTTGGTTAGGTTAGGTTTGGTCAGGTTAGGTTAGGTTAGGTCTGGTCTGGTCAGGTCAGGTCAATTGAGGCAGAGGAAGAGAGAGAATGAGGAAATAAAGGTGAAAAACAGGAAGAGAGAGAGAGAGAGAGAGAGAGGACGGACGAGGCGCTGCATAAGTACACGACTTGTGAACATCTATTGATTACTAGCCCGAAGACACACCCCCCCCACCACGCCCCCCTTCCACCTACCCTCTCACTACCACGCCCCCCACCCGCTACCACGCCCCCTCCTTCTACCTACCACGCCCCCTTACCATTACCTCACTCCCCCCCCTACCACTCCGACTCCTCCTGTCATGCCTTATTACCCCTTGCCACGCCCCATCCCTCCACACCACGCCCCACCTCTCGCCACGCCCTCCCTCCTGTTACGTGTCCCACCCCCTCTGGCAACATTCCTAAGGCTCACCTCCTCCACTGACCACGCCCCCACGTATCTCCTCTAGCCACGCCCACACTCTACCCCTAGGCCACGCCCCCACGTATCTCCTCTGGTCACGCCCACACTCTTCCCTAGCCACGCTCCCACGTATCTCCTCTGGCCACGCCCACACTCTCCCCTAGGCCACGCTCCCACGTATCTCCTCTGGCCACGCCCACACTCTTCCCTAGCCACGCTCCCACGTATCTCCTCTGGCCACGCCCACACTCTTCCCTAGCCACGCCCCCACATATCCCTGAACCGCCAGCACTTACCTCCACCTAATTGGGATTTTGTTTACAGCCACTAAACACCTTTGTCTGGGTCATGAAACGAGGCGTGGGGGGGGGGGGGGAGGAGAGGGGTAGGAGGGAGGGGAAGGGAGGGAGGGGAAGGGAGGGGAGGTGGTTGAAATCTATATTATCACACACTGGTTAATGAGTTTCTCACCTCACCTGTACATGTCCTCACCTGTATGTAGTCGATGAACCACTGAAACCAATCTTAGGGGCTCATCCAATATCCCTGACTCAGACAAACAAACACCTAGCGACTCCCTATCTCTCTTGAGGGGCCACGTAAGGTGATAAATGATGAGAATTGGCAGTTTTATTTGTCAATTAGTCTGGTTTAGCGAGTGTTATAGTACTCGTTATTACCCTAGCAACGGGTCCACTTGTCTGAGCTGTCATGGTTGCTAGGGTCTGACGTGATGTGGGTGGATATCGTCTCTTGGTCTATTTAAGGAAATTTTGTTGGTGGGGGGGTGGAGGGAATCTGGTTTACCCTGACTGCACGTTGTCTGCTGAATAAAGCGCTACTTGCTAACTATATATAGCACATCCTGCTAACCGTATACAGTATAACATCACTTGCTAACTATATATAGCACCACCTGCTAACTTATATATAGAACTTCCCGCCTAACTATATACCGCGCCACCCACTAACTAATTCCGTGTCTGAGTTAGGGTCAGGCTAGGCTGGCCGCTTGCTGAAAGATGAACAGTAGTGATCCATCAGCTGTGATACTGTACACGGTGACAGGTAGATAGTGGTAGTAACGGCTGTCAGCAGCTCAGGTGTATATACAAGCACTCAGGTGTGTGTGTGTGTCAGGCAGTCAATACCATGATTACTACCTGACTGGTCGCTGTGTGGGGCCCTCTCTTGCTGTGTGGGGCCCCCTCTTGCTGTGTGGGGCCTTCTATTGCTGTGTGGGGCCCTCCCTTGCTGTGTGAGGCCCTCTCTTGCTGCGTGGGGCCCTCTCTTGCTGTGTGGGGCCCTCTCTTGCTGTGTGAGGCCCTCTCTTGCTGTGTGGGGCCCTCTCTTGCTGTGTGGGGCCTTCTATTGCTGTGTGGGGCCCTCCCTTGCTGTGTGAGGCCCTCTCTTGCTGCGTGGGGCCCTCTCTTGCTGTGTGGGGCCCTCTCTTGCTGTGTGGGGCTCTCTCTTGCTGTGTGGGGCCCTCTCTTGCTGTGTGGGGCCCTCTCTTGATGTGTGGGTCTTCTCTGTGGGTGTAGGACCTCCCCAATAGCTGTTTTATAGGATATCTGAAGTCCTTTGTAGGAGGTAATAGGTTTAGGTTCGATCTGATGATGTGTAGGGAGGAGAGGAGAGGGTGTTGGAGGAGGAGGAGAGGAGAGGGTGTTGGAGTAAGGGAGGAAGGAGAAGAGGAAGAGGAGGAGGTAGTGATGGGCTGGGTGTGAGATCTTTGAGTTGTAATGAAAGTGTGTGTGTGTGTGTGGCCCAGGATGCGTGAGTGTGGCTCAGGGTAAGCCAGTGTGGCCCTCTTAGGATGCATGTAAATAATTGCCTCACCCAACAGCTTAGTGTCCGCTCCCATTGTTGTTTATTCTTGACCTCCCAGATTAAGCTTAGGATTCTCAGCTTAACACACACACACCTGTATAGACACGTAAAACATTATCGTGGTAACTATAAACGCCTAAACTGGTCCATTAGTGGGATTGGAACACGCTGGTCCAGTTTATTCCCGCTTGAGAAACAACTGAAGATCGTCTCGACCACTTTGTTTATGTCGTGTTACGTGTTGCTGATGAAAGGTATTATTATTATTATTATTATTATTATTATTATTATTATTACTAAAAATATCACGCGTAAAAAAATAATAATAATTTAAGCATTTTTTTACTTAATTAAACTATCCATTCAGGTACTAAATATCCTTAAGAAAACACATGGTTAAAAGTTATATATTGAAATGAGTCTGAAAAGCCCCGCCCCGCCCTGTCCCGCCCCGCCCCGCCGCGTAGTGCCCCGTTAGTGAGCCGTTGTGAATATTTCAACAGCATTGATCCCCGGCAGAGCGAGGCAGCCCGCCGCTTCCCCCTACACCAGTAATACTAAATCCCTGTCATAACACAACGCCAGACCCGGCAATCACATCCGCCTGGCGATCTCCACCAACAATAACACTAAATATCTTGTCATAAGACCCCGCCACCCCACTAGCGATCATCAACGCCTGGGCCCATCTTTCTTCTTTGTCGATATCAAGCGTATGGAAACTGCGCCTGACGAACCTTCAGTCACGCTCAGCTTAAACTGCGTCTGACGAACCTTCACTCACGCTCAGCTTAAACTGCGCCTGACGGAAGTTTTAAAGCTTTTTTCCGTGATGATGATGATGATGATGTGGTGGTGGTGGAGTTGTGTTGGAGATGTTATGGTGGTGGAGATATTGTAGTGGTGGTAGAGCTGTTATGGTGATGGAGATGATGTGGTGGTGGTGTTGGAGATGTTATGGTGGAGATATTGTTGTGCTGAAGATGTTATGGCTTCGTCGGCAAGTGGTCAGTTAGATGCATAGGCTGTATTGATTGGCTGCCTCACCTGCGCCAAATATTTCACCTTGAACCCGCCTCATGCGCCAAATATTTCCCCTATAAGCTACTACATTCTCAGGTAATTAAAGATTAATTACAGGTAATATGGAAGGTTTATTGAAGGTACGGAGGTACGTGAGGTAAAAGTGGAGGTAGGGAGGTGTGTGAGGTAAAAATGGAGGTAGGGAGGTGCGTGAGGTATAAAAGGTAAGGTAGAGAGGTGCGTGAGGTATAAAAGGTAAGGTAGAGAGGTGCGTGAGGTATAAAAGGTAAGGTAGAGAGGTGCGTGAGGTAAAAGTGGAGGTAGGGAGGTGCGTGAGGTAAAAATGGAGGTAGGGAGGTGCGTGAGGTATAAAAGGTAAGGTAGAGAGGTGCGTGAGGTAAAAGTGGAGGTAGGGAGGTGCGTGAGGTATAAAAGGTAAGGTAGAGAGGTGCGTGAGGTAAAAATGGAGGTAGGGAGGTGCGTGAGGTAAAAGGTAAGGTAGAGAGGTGCGTGAGGTAAAAGTGGAGGTAGGGAGGTGCGTGAGGTATAAAAGGTAAGGTAGAGAGGTGCGTGAGGTAAAAGTGGAGGTAGGGAGGTGCGTGAGGTAAAAGTGGAGGTAGGGAGGTGCGTGAGGTAAAAATGGAGATAGGGAGGTGCGTGAGGTATAAAAGGTAAGGTAGAGAGGTGCGTGAGGTAAAAATGGAGGTAGGGAGGTGCGTGAGGTATAAAAGGTAAGGTAGAGAGGTGCGTGAGGTAAAAGTGGAGGTAGGGAGGTGCGTGAGGTATAAAAGGTAAGGTAGAGAGGTGCGTGAGGTAAAAATGGAGATAGGGAGGTGCGTGAGGTATAAAAGGTAAGGTAGAGAGGTGCGTGAGGTAAAAATGGAGGTAGGGAGGTGCGTGAGGTATAAAAGGTAAGGTAGAGAGGTGCGTGAGGTAAAAGTGGAGGTAGGGAGGTGCGTGAGGTATAAAAGGTAAGGTAGAGAGGTGCGTGAGGTAAAAATGGAGATAGGGAGGTGCGTGAGGTATAAAAGGTAAGGTAGAGAGGTGCGTGAGGTAAAAGTGGAGGTAGGGAGGTGCGTGAGGTATAAAAGGTAAGGTAGAGAGGTGCGTGAGGTAAAAGTGGAGGTAGAGAGGTGCGTGAGGTATAAAAGGTAAGGTAGAGAGGTGCGTGAGGTATAAAAGGTAAGGTAGAGAGGTGCGTGAGGTAAAAATGGAGGTAGGGAGGTGCGTGAGGTACAAAAGGTAAGGTAGAGAGGTGCGTGAGGTAAAAGTGGAGGTAGGGAGGTGCGTGAGGTAAATATAGGGGTTTTATCAATGTGTCGCGTCTTGGGTTTGGGTATTACTGAGAACTGAGGGAGTAAGGTGGCTGGTTGAGGGATCTGTCTATCTATCTATCTATCTATCTATCTATCTATCTATCTATCTATCTATCTATCATCTAAGAGAGAGAGAGAGAGATGGAGAGAGAGAGAGACTCAGGTTAGGTATGGAAGAGTGGAAACAGGAGGGGATAGAAGATGATAAAGAAGAAATAGGGAAAGAATATACGGAGGGAGGAAGAGACAAAAGGTGATGATGGGGTGAAGAAAGAGAGAGAGAGAAAGGAAAGAGACGGGGGGGTAGGGAGGAGATAAATATATAGATAGACAAACAGATGTGGGCATTATTGTTGTTGTTGTTGTTGTTGTTGTTGTTGTTGTTGCCAAGTGATATTTATTTACTTCCTATAAAACATGGACTATAGTTCACACGAAAGGGGAGATGGGAGAGAGGTGGATGAAAGAGAGGAAGGGATGAAAGTTTAGAAAGAATGAGGGATTAAGAGATAAGGGAGAGGAGGTACCCTAATTGGAGATAAAAGAGGAGAGACGCATAGAGACGATCAGAGGAGCGGGGAAGATAACGAAAGGGAGAGAGGGAAGGGGAAGGAAGAGTGGGAGAGGAGAAGGAGATGGGAGGGGAAGGAACGGAAGAAGGAAGATATGGAAGGGGATAGAGAAGACAGGTAAGGAATAGACGAAGGAAGGGAGAGGAGATGACAAAGAAAGATGGGTAAGGAGATAGAGAGAAGAGGAAAGAGGAGAGAGTTGGAATATAAAAGAGAAAGAGACTAAAACTAGAGAAATAGTAGAGTGAGAAAGAGAGGGAGGAAGGAAGGAAGGAAGGAGAGGGAGGGAAGTAAGAGAAAAAAATGAGAGAGAGAGACGGAGTGATTTAGGAGAGAGAGAGAGAGATAAGGTGAGGGAAAGGCCATGGGATGATAGAGAGAGAGAGAGGAAGAGAGAGATAAGGTGAGGGAAAGGCCATGGGATGATAGAGAGAGAGAGAGGAAGAGAGAGATAAGGTGAGGAGAAAAGTGAGAAGGTAGAGAGAGAACAAGCTGGTGGGATTCAGTATCGATCGGTCAGTAGGATGCAAGTTTTGTCAAAGGTCACCTCTCTGATCTACCATCCCCCTGCCGTCCTACCATCCTTCTGCCATCCTCCTGCCGTCCTACCATCCTCCTGCCGTCCTACCATCCTTCTGCCATCCTCCTGCCGTCCTACCATCCTCCTGCCGTCCTCCCATCCTCCTGCCGTCCTACCATCCTTCTACCATCCCCCTGCCGTCCTACCATCCTTCTGCCATCCTCCTGCCATCCTCCTGCCGTCCTCCCATCCCCCTGCCGTCCTACCATCCTCCTGCCATCCTCCTGCCGTCCTCCTGCCGTCCTCCCATCCTCCTGCCGTCCTACCATCCTTCTGCCATCCTCCTGCCGTCCTACCATCCTTCTGCCATCCTCCTGCCGTCCTACCATCCTTCTGCCATCCTCCTACCATCCTTCTGCCATTCTTACACTTCCTCCCTTGCTCTTCCTTACGCCTGCCTCACGTCCTTTCCTCCCTCCCCCCCACTGGGTCACACCTTGATTGACTTAATGTGTATACCTGTACTCTCTCTCTCTCTCTCTCTCTCTCACACACAGGTGAGAGAGGAATAGCCTGCAGGTGACACAGACGGCCACTTCACCCGTCGGCAAGGGTAGGTTAGGTTAGGTTAGGGTTAGGTTAGTACCACTGAGGTCAACAGCAACAGAGAGGAGATAAAGGAGTGTTAGGGCCTCACTCAGTATAGGTATGACAGCACCTACCTACCTACCACCTACCTACCTACCTCCCACACACTCTAGATGGACCAATACTTGAGGAAGAGCTTGTACCGTGTGTGTTGGTTCACCTGTCGATTAGCTCACCTGTTTATTTCAGCTGATGATTAACCTAACCAATATTTCCCCGAGATTAACGATAGTGAGTCAGGGTTTAACAGACGGTGAAGCTGTTTAGTGAAGGCCACGTAGAGTGATTATTTACAGGTGTGTGTGTATAGAGCGATAGTTAAATAGATTAGGTTGTCAAGGCGTACTCAGGCTTTGACGTCATGCCCAATATCCTGGCACGTGAGGTAAGTGTACACGTGACACACACACACACACACAGAGGCCGTCAGGAGAGGGTATTGTAATCACTCGGTGTGTGTGTTTTTACTGTTAGCTTACCTGAGGAGAGTCTCACTTAATCAGGCGGCGTTGAAATGTCAAGGTTGGTGATATATATTAATACTCGTCGTCCGTCTGGCAGTGTGGCTGGTGTCCGTGACGCTGATAAACCCCGCCCCCCGCTGCCAGCCATGTTGTTGAAGTTATCGTACGCCACACGGGGACAATTGCGCGCCTGTGTGTATGAAAGAAGGTTGAATGTATGTATGTATGTATGTATGTATGTACTGATAACCACAAGGAAAAAGAAAACACGAAGTTCCCAAGCGCTTTCGTGTAATTCGCTTGGGAACTTGTGTTTTCTTTTTCCTTGTGGTTATCGGCATATACCTGGATCACGCCCACCTACAGTGATTTATTTGTATGTATGTATGTTAGAACAAAGCCAGTTCAGGTATGCAAACAATTATAAACAATAACTTAACACTACACAGCAAAGAACGAAATTAGTTAAAGTTTGTTAGTTTTTGTGGTTCATCTGGTGGACAGAATATTTGTTCCGGTGTCTATTCAAGTCTTAGTCTTTACCATTTTGTTTATTTTTCGTTTATTTATTATTGTTTATATACTTACACTGCCTATATACATTGTTTGTCTAGGTATGTATTTTATAATATGTACTGTATATGTATAATGTATAACTGCATTGCTTATATACTGTTAAACTATCTATCTATAGTAGTGTTGACTCTTGAGGCGCCATTCTTGAGTGATGTGGCACCACCGCTGGGCTATTCAGAGAAAACGTGACTCAGGTCTGCCTTAGGGTGCACTATACTGTGGGTGTGATGAGTCCTTACTGGGCCAGGTTTAACGCTGGAGTTTGGTGTCACCTGAATATTAGACACCCCTAGTTTATTATTTTCGCCTGAACATTAGACACCCTGAGTTATTTCACCTGAACATTAGACACCCTAGCATTTTACACCAATACCGAAGCTACCCAGAACAGTACAAATGAACAACAAGAATAATAATAACAACAACAAAAACAACATTGCTATGGCACATTCTTAAGAGGGATCACCTGAAGATTAGCCCCCCCTAGAATCCCTCACAGAAAACGGATGCAATGGTTAACTTCGTCATTCTGTTAAGCTTGACGATTATCTTCTGTTTCTCAGCTTAGGGGGGGGATTGTTGTACCTTTGTGGGTCAATCTTTTAAGCTGTGGTGATTGTGGGGGGGGGGGAGTGTAGGGCAACGGGTAACTCTCTCTTTTTTCTTCTAGCTTTCTCTTTTTCTAGCTCTCTCTCTCTCTCTCTCTCTCTCTCTCTCTCTCTCTCTCTCTCTCTCTCTAATGCACATTGTCTGACAGAGAGAGAAAGAAAGTAACGGTTAGTAGGGTGCTGAAGGTAGGCATCTCTGGGGGAGGAGGCCAGGGGCAGGAGGAGGCCAGGGGCAGGCCAGGGGCAGGGGGGAGGGCAGGAGGAGGCCAGGGGTAGATCTGAGACATGGTTAGCGATGAGTGAACAGGTTAGGCAAGTAGCGAGTGTGAGAGTAACAGAGGGACCTGCCAGAGAAGGTGTGCACGCGGGGGGCCACCAGAGAGTGTGTTGAGTGAATTGAGTGAGTGAGTGAGTTGAGTGAATTGAGTGAGTGTGTAAATGAGTGAGTGAGTGAGTTTAGTGAATGAGTGAGTTGAGTGAGTGAGGGGCGATAAAGGTCGTCATAGTTTGCTGCAGTTCGTTGAGTGAGAGACATTAGCGTCCCACAAGGGGTCAGGTCAGGTTAGGTCAGACCAGTAATAGCTACAGAGTGAGGGTTATGTAATGGCTCCCTGAAATAACCCGGGATTAATGTAAGAGACGACACGGGGAGGAAGAGACAGGATTTATCGCTGAGAGAGAGAGAGAGAGACCTAGGAGCATTAGTTTCATCCATAGCCTCTCTCTCTCTCTCTCTCTCTCTCTCTCTCTCTCTCTCTCTCTCTGTGCATGGTTTTCCTCCAGGTTGATGGTCTGACTTACTCCCCGTCTCATGACGCAAGTCCTTTCTGAGAACCCTCTCCCCTCTCCACTCCTCACTCCCTCCCCCTCTCCCTCTCCCCACTCCTCACCTCCCCTCTCCATCACCTCCTCACCTCCCCTCTCCGTCACCTCCTCACCTCACCTCCCCTCTTCGTCTCCTCTTCCCCACCCCTCTCCCCACCTCCCCTCTCCCCACTCCTCACCTCTCCCCCTTTCCCCTCTCCGTCACCTCCCCTCTCCCCACCTCCCCTCTCCGTCACCTCCTCACCCCTATCCTTTCTCTTCAACCTTTCTTCTCCTCAACCCATTCCTCCCCCTCTCACCTCTTCTCCCTCCCCCTCACCTCCCCCCACCTCTCCTCCCCCTCTCCCCTACTCGTCCATCCTCCTCACCTCACAGTGTTTCAATAACCAGTAGGGTGGTAGCAGTATACATGTCATCATCAGCTGATTCAGTAAACAAGGTCCCAGTAGCCTTGAGTGAACACCCCCTCCCCTCCCCCCTCCCCTCAGAACTAGTAAGCACCCCCTTCCTTCTCTCTCCACCCCTCCCCAGCACTAGTGAACACCCCCTCCCCTCAGAACTAGTAAGCACCCCCCTTCCTTCTCTCTCCACCCCTCCCCAGCACTAGTGAACACCCTCTCCTTCCTCTCACCCCCAGTACTAGATAGGCACCCCATTCCTCCCTCCGCCTCCCCTAGCTTAAACCCCTCCACCTCCTCGACCCTCCACCTCCTTGTCCCTCCCCGGCAAATTGCAATTCTCTAGTCGTCTCTTCCTTAGTTCCCTCCCTCTTTCCCTCCTTCTCTCCCTCCCCCCTTCTTCCCTTCACGACTGAGCCACTGCACGCCCTCCCCCCCGACCTCATTACTCCGTCTCTCTCTCTCCCCCAGCACTACCTTGTTTTCCTCCTCTCAACTTTCTTCCCTCCTACTTCTCCAGTCCTCCCCCTCCTCCCTGAGACTCCTCCCCCCCCCCCCCACCAAGGGTAAAGCCGCATCTCCCAGGCTGATCAATACAGTCTAGTTTGGTCCACCAAGGGCAAGACTCCATAACAAAATGCACACGCTTTCCGCCATTAACCCCACCACACGCGTCTCTTGTATATTTTACTTCTGTTCCCCCATTCGTGAGTTTGCGTATTTCGTGCGTATATTTGGAATTGCTATTTGGGTTTTATTAGCAACGTTCGTGACGGTTTAGGCGTCGTTCGTGAGGTTGGAATGTGTTTTGTTTATATGATGCGGATTCGTGTGGATTCGTCCGTCGTTCGTGAGGTGGTACTGTAAGTCTGTTTATAGCCAATGCATTCGTGGATATTCGTGATGGTCGCTGCTTAAATCTGGTTATTGAGAGAACTTTCGCAAACTGACCGTACGATTATTGACATTTTAAGCGTTCGTAGAGAATTCGTATCGTGTTCGTGGGGATAATATTTGGACCATTCGAGAAAGATTTTTATTTGTGTTTTTCGTTAAGAATTTCCCAGCGTTCGTGAGCTCACACTACTACTACTACTACTACAAAAAAAATTACTATCGTTCTCAATTTGGCTCGGATAAAGACTTCCATTAATTTTGGCACTGTTCTAGTACATTGTTATACCCCAGAGAGAGAGAGAGAGAGAGAGAGAGAGAGAGAGAGAGAGTGAGTTCCCAAAGAAATGAAACCCTGTCAAACGAACCCAACCAAATGAATCCCTAACCCCATAGAACCCAACTGAGGGGAAAGTGAACCCAATGTGACCCAACCCCACACACGAGTGATTAGTGACCTGGTTGATGACTTAACGCAAATTCGCTACATTTCGAATTGGGTCCTCGCCTCCCTAATGACTGTAATTGGTTGTTGGGAAGTGAATCCGGCCGTGAGAGAGAGAGAGAGGCGGAGGGACAAAGAAACAGACAACCAAACACAGACAGATTGAGACAGAATAAGAGAAAGATAGATAGAGGGTCTTGGGTCGGATGTGGGTAGTAGAAAAGCGGATATGGGTGGTCTTGTGTGGATGTGGGTGGTTATTATGTCTCGTTTTGGGCAGATAGATAATGAAATTCAACGTACAAATCCACAGTAATTCAGCCATGTACAAACTCCGAACAAAATTCCCTGGATTCTTGGCAACATCCGGCAACTCCGCGTGATCGACCAATTAGTTCAAGGCTGCCCCTCATTTATAAATTAATTACCTTAATATAAAACCACGATAAAAAAGTCCCTCTATAACAAAAAATAAATAAAATCCGAGTAAATAGTGTTAATAATATCCCACAATCACCTTTCCAACATGACCCTGAAATAGATGACGCTATATTGTAAAAATGTTGAGGGAATTTTGACGTCGACAGAACATAAACAAAGGATTCATATTTAGACTAACAATAAGTCGTTTCAACCAATGATAGCTCTCTCAGGATACATAAATATTGATAGTAAAATTGTCCTACAAAATTTACATTCATTTAGCATTTATGTAGGATAATTAGTTCAAATACGAATGTTTAAGAAACAATGGAGTGTACATGAGTAGAATCTCGACCTCACTTATCGATGGACACTCACTCACTCTGTCGGTGTAGTCAGCTAGACGCGGAGGATTGTGGTATTATTCTTTTATTAACGTGTGTATTTATAATGGAAGGAGGGATGATGTACGCTGATTGGAAGGTGGGAGAGGAAGAGGGAGGGGTAGGGTAAAGGTGGAGTCAGAGGGTAGTAAGTGAGGGGGCAGGTCGTGGGTGGAGGAGGGGAGTTATGCTTGATTGTTGATGGGGGGTGAGGCAGAGGGAGGGAGGGGGAGGTGAACACTGCGCGGTCCTGGCGGGGGAGAAGACAAGAGGCGTGGGTTTGGGGAGGGGTTGGGGGTGAGATGAGTTAGTGAGTCACATGACGCGCGGGTACCGGAATGCTTGTGAGTTCTGTTATGCGCAAATAAACATACGTCACTGTTTAGTTATTTTTTGCACGCAGCCACCATCACCACCACAAACCACTACTACCATTATCATCCTCAGACGCCATTGTGTGTGGTGCGGCCCTCATTCTGCACCACATCCATTATTGCGTCATCGCTGCATCACGCTATGGTTTAAATTTGGAAATTATCGGCGGCGCGGTGGTTTGGTTCAACACTTATCACCCAGAGCCTTGGTGATAATCCTAGCCATACGTAGACTGTTAGTATGCGTCGTGATTGTTTTGCTGTTAGAGAGACGAACGTGACCAGAATGGGGTAGTAGTAGTTAGTTTTGTGAAGGCAGAGACACCTAACCTTCCCAGATGGACGAGACTACCATTTCGACGGCCGTGTGAAGTTATATTAAATTAATTCATTCCGTCACTTGCTAATATAGCCATCAGGGGAGGTGACAGGCAGCTGGGGGGGTTGTGTTCTATTTTTAGAAGAGTTATTTGTCTTGTGAATGATGGCAGTTATCAGGAGGTAAATGCTTTCAATAATTGGCGGGGTTGGCAACTGATGGCTGAGCCTTGATACTGCACCTTGTGGAGTTAAACCCTACAGGAGGCTCTCGTCCTCACAGGACCTTTAAATCCTATTATTCGTGACGACTATTGAGTGAATGTTTATATATACTTTTTTATTTATATATATTTTATTATGATATTCTTGTGGGCTATTCAGTATCAATATTATCGTTTAATAAATTACTGTAGTGACTTACCTGACCACAATGACCGGTGCGGATGGTTCTAATTTTGTTTCATTGTGATTAAATTTATGATAAAAAAGATAATGGAGGTATTGTATTGATAGAATAAATGAGTTACACGAAATAACTCCACAGTGTATCATATTAGAATATATAGTGACAAACTGAGTAGTCATATGGCAATTGCGTTCTAGAGTTTATCAGTCTTCATTGGAAATCATACTTATTTAAAGGACAAATTATTGCAATTCTCACAACGAATTCTGGTTTGTTGCGTCAAAATATCTCAATGCTGATTGGCCGCCCGGCTATGACGTCACAGGATGGGCCCGTCATCTGATGGGTGTTCGTATGTGTTGACACGACTTCATTGATAAATATTTTCTGTATTTCCTATTTCTTATTGCTCATTAATTGGCTACGATCTCATTTTATCCTTTAAAATACTATAGGGAGGATTATTATTTGTTGATTTTATATTTTGTTGAACATTGTTATAAAATGTTGATGTTTACAGAGCTACTTTAGAGAGGAGCTTTAGGACATTGTAGGAGTAAGTTCAGTGTAACTGAAAACACGGACTGGAGGACTAGGTTGAGGGAGCAATGCCGTTTCCTCAACTTCACATTCCTTTAATAGGATGTAATTAAGACAGAAATGATCTTAAGAAGTGAGTAAGACGTTGTGGTTGTGTCGTGATGGCAGTGGTGACGTACAAGAGGCCGTGAAGACAACACACGCATATGGATTTTGGAGCGGGAGGAAGCTCTCGGTGTTGCCTTGTGGAAAAATGTTGTTGTAGTGAACTGTTTTGTTGGCACCTTCCTCAAGTGCTTCTCACCCAGTATTATTTACTATGAAATTTGTCTGGGAACATTGTGAGTGAACGTGAAGGAAGCAGAAAGCCCGAGGTGGTTTCGTAGTAAACAAGGTCATGTAGTGAACCAAGGCGGGGAAAGTGGAAACTGATGTTTACCTTGTGGGTGGGGGGGGGGGGTGTCTGGGTATTTGTGTGTGTGTGTGGGCGTGTGTCTGTGTGTGGGCGTGTGTCTTTGTGGGCGTGTGTCTGTGTGTGGGCGTGTCTGTGTGGGCGTATGTCTGTGTGGGCGTGTGTCTGTGTGTGGGCGTATGTACAGTTAGATTCGTTTTTTTATCGTATATATGCTAGTGTTTGCACATTAATTACCTTAACTTTGTATGAGCCACTTAGTTAAATACTACTGGGGGGGGGGGGGATTAGATTTGCATTTGGGGTGCCTAATCTTCATGTGACACAGTTACGTACGTTGAGGGGGGGGGGGGCGTTAATAGTGAGGGTAACCGACTCATTACATGGAGCAACTTAAGGGAAAATTTATATACTTTTAAAATAAAACTTTTTTTTACTTTTAGAATTACAACTTTCTTACTTGTGTTTTTTCTGAGTTTCATCTTGAATGTGGATCTACTTTGACTGACCAGCTCCATCCACCATGACGGTCTTCTAGACTATTAACCTTTTATCTATGGGGAAATTTCCTCAAGGGTGTGGTGCAGTCCTCTAGTATGGCATTATTTGTTAAGGCTTGAGTACGGTACTTTATATCGAGACGTTATATCTAGTACACTTAATCTTAACAAAATTCATTATTGTAATTAATTTAATCATATTTGTCATTAGATATTGTATTGGTTGTAATAAGGTTGTTTATTCTCTTACAGGCATCTACTATGTCGGAGCAAGAGACCAGTAGAAGCCCACACAGCAGTACCTCAGAGGCTGGGGGCACCGTTGAGGACAGGGCAGAACCAGCACAAGAGCCCTCTGATAATCCGTGTTCTTCAGATTTAAATAGTTGTGTTAGTAGTGATAGTGGCATGGGAAATACCATATTTTCATCTCCAGAAAAATGTGATAATGAGACGAATGACTATTGTGATGACAATAAAGACAGTGACTGCTGTGATCCCACCAAACTTGAGATAAAGAGTGAAACACTGAAAGATAAAAACGCTGATGAAATTAGAAAAGTTATTCTTTGTGAAACTGAAGAAGTTCATATAGATGCCTCAGAATGTCAAAATGCTACAAATAGTACTGCTCCTATGGCAGAGTTGAGAGGTCGTGTGGACACAACTGAGGAGAATGTTTCTTCCTGTGTTAAAGAGCCATTACTGGCAGAACCAGAGACTTGTATAAGTAACAGTAGTAATGATACAAGTGATGACACTGTAGTGACAGTAAATAGGGTGGGAACGAATGACAAAAATGATGAGGTTAGAGATGACATGAATAGTGAGACAGAGAGTGAGAATAGGCATGAAAGTGAGAGAAACATTGACAAAGATTGTGAAACTGAGAAAGGCACTGAGAAAATTTGTCAAACAAAGACAAATGGTGAAGAAAAATTACCACCTGAAGACAGTTGTGGGAATGAGAAAGACAGTGATAAAAATTGTGAAAATAAAAGAGATATTGGAATTAAATTAATACCTATTGGTAAACATGATGAGTGGGAATTAGAAATACCAGTAGGTAATAAGTTTGAGGGAACGGAGTCGGTCTTAGAAATTAACGATGAGCCGTGTAAACATTCGATATTAACAGAGAAGGACCACGAAACAAAGGTGCCGTTGGTGTGTCAGAATGGTCAGACTGTTTCTAAAGATGGGGTGAATGGCGGGCTGGGGATTGACCTGGACGCCATAAGAGACACAGACTCGGAAGCTGGTGAATCTTGCTATAGCGAAGACCACGACCACAGTGCTGCCTGCCAGGGGGAAAACGGTTGTATGCATCAGGACAGTGTGAGTGATACGGAGCAAAATTGGGATTATGTAATAGATGAGGAGTTTAATGTGCCAAGAAATCCTGTTTTTAATGGTTCTGCCGACCAGTTGGAGAGAAGAAGTAGCTTGAAGAGGAAAGCCAGTGAGGAACCTGAAGGTGAGTCTGGGTATACTGTAGTGTTGATGATCCTCTACACAAAGGCCACAATGCCTGCAGTGTTTTCATGTGTTCATATTGTAATAATAAAGTGAAAACTGTTGTAATACTGTATTAAACAATCTAGGTTTTATACTGAAAATTTCAAGTTCCTGAGCCACAAAACAACAGATACAGAGCTTAGTCATTTCTATATCACTATTTTAATACATATACATTATTGTATTGCAAAAAAGACACTTTATAGAAACTTAGAATTTTACATGTGTTGGGATTAAAATTTTCCTCAATAAACTATTTTTTGCTGAGAATATTTTGTGGTATTAATAACAGAGAAATATGTTTGTAATATCTAGATAGATTTTATTTCAGCATCGCTAAAAATCTTATTGATACTGTTTAGTTATAGAAAAGAATTGACTATCTTGGTGCTGTATATTGACAGTCTAGAAATTTGAATTGTTAGTCAGAAACTGGGAATTGACAATAATCAAACTTACAATTGATGGTCTAAAAACTGACAATTTTATACTGTCAAAAAACTGGGAATTGGTTTATTCTTAAAGCTATAAATTTATACTCTCACTATACCTGAGAATTTCCCCATGAACTACTGGTAACAGATTTGCATATTTTGTGCATGTTTAGTATTTTTAATTTCAGAATGGCTATTTCTGTGAATCGTGTAAACCATAATAAAAGAAGAAGACTAAGCCGTATAGTATTGTGAAACATGTGGCTACCTGTAGTTATTTTAGCACATTTACCACAAAGTCTTACTTATCATTATACAGGTACAGGTACAGTATTCAAGTTTGTAAATTTATAAGTATGCCCAAAAAACACCACAACCCATATAAAATCCGTTGACCTTTGTGCCTCAAGGTGGGCCCTGGACCCCAGCCTGTAGCTAGGTTGTGTGAGTGGTCTTCAGGGTTTAGCACAGTACATGTAATTGTGAGTTGGAACAGCTGGTAGACCATTTTTTTGTAACATTAGTTTTCACGGCTAGCTAATTGTACAGTATGGTATTTTCTTTGGATCTTTAAATCTCAAAAGAAAACAAAGACTGAATTATTGTTGAAGAATAAAAAAAATCCTTCCTCAAGTCTTGATACAGATGTCCAATCATTTCCTCAGGACTTCGATCTACACCATCTAAATTGTTATACGTATTCATATATAAGTTTCATCTCTCAGGTCCCCTTTACAGAACTTACACATACTTGACACTCTCTTCATCTGCTAACACAAGCCGAGATAAAGCTGTTTCCATGATAATCCTCAGAAAATTAAAGCACAGCTGTGATTTCATTTTTAATAGGTAGCCTCTAAACCTTAAGAATTCTGTACCAATTAAAGATAGGGAGGAGGACATTTGTAAAAAAAATTGAAGATTTAAATAAAACAAAGGAGCCTGTGAACTTCAATGAATACAGTATTTATGGGTGATTTTAATGCGGAGGTTGAGAAGGTGAAAAGAGGCAGGACCACATGGATTAAATAATAGAAGTGGCATTGGAGAAACATAAGTTGACTTTTGTTAAGAACAGATGACCATTGCATGATCGTTGTGTCTTAATACATAATGGATCTAACCCCAGGCAGGATGATGACAATATTATCAGAAGTTAGTGAGATTCATTATTATTCAAGTATAATATCAAGAACTGTGTAACCTAAACCAAAACATATCCCAGTAGTGCACTGTACGGAGTTACACCAGGAGACATAGTTACTGGTGAAACTTGAAAGGAAATTTTCTTTAGGATCTTGAAAATCATAACTAGCCAAAAAAATTTGATTACTTTCTGGTAAATTTATTAGTAGAACAACCTCTTGATGAACTGACAACTTACTATGATAGTGAGGTGACCTGCTAACAGTGTTGTGTGCACTATCTACCTCCTGAAAATGGCAGCTCTACCATAACCGGTGCTTGGACCAAAATTTAGCAGCACTACTGTACAGCTATACATTTGGAAAAGTAGTGATCAGACATGTTCTAGCAAGTTGCTGTGAAGTTTTCTAATGTATGCCCTGCCACAAATAAAACATTGTAAGAATTGTAATTATCATTTGGAATTACTCTTAAATGTAGTGTCACTAGCTACTCCCAACATTACTTACTAGTTGATGAAGGTTAAGAGGCAGAGGATTATTACCTATAATCCTATATTATGGCAAGAAAAGGCTTGTAGGAGTGGGAAATAAACACTGTACAGTACTATCTTTCCTATTGTGGTACTCTACTACTCTGGTTCATGTCATAACTCATTATTTCGCTTGCTGACAACATACACTCCTAGACCTCTAAAACACCTCACCTCCCAGCAGTCTAAAACACCTCACCACCTAGATGCGTTTGTAATACTGACACATAAAATTCACCCAAATAAGATCTCCAAACAAATAGGCAATGTGAAAATAACAAATATCTTTAAGTGATATGATGATTTATTAACCAAATGAAGACAGTACAGTTCACTGATTAGTTTTTGAAGTGTCAGTCTAGCCACATAAACAGCTTAGTGTGTACTCTCAATGGTACAGTATGGTCCTCCCAATCCTTCAGTGTTTTGGGCCGAGAATGGTAGGAAAGCCTCATGTACGTACACTCTACCTTAACCATGTTGTCCTGGCAAGCAACTTTAAATTCAGAGAGTGCATGCCTGTGCTCCCTTGCCCATGGAAGAAGCACCCACAGTGCTGTCATTACTATTCTTCTCTACCATTGTATGCTGCAAAGAATCACCACAAAGAAACTGTATAAACCTGAGGTATTGTAAGGGAGGTTTTTCCAAGGTTTGCCAGTTGTGACACTACACTGTTGGTTGTGCCGTGTGGGGGGGATAAAACCTTATATGACTGTACAGTATATAGTAGTGTTTACAAGACTGTATGAGAGTGATGTAGGTTCCCAACTCTGAAGGTGTTACACAAGTAGTTATTGATTTATTTGGTATAAGGGCCCATTAACCTGTGCATATAAATTTATAACATTTGCTATATTTACTTGTATACTGAATTCTATATAATTTTTTAAGAGTAATTTAACTTTATAAGGATAAAATATTAAAGTGTCAAGGCAACAGTCTTCTAAAGATATACAGTACAGTAATATAATTTGTAATAACATCAAAGAGCCAAATACCATAAGGGAAATTTCTGTACAAAGGATTAATTTCTTTATTTGGTTAAAAAAAAGGGGGGGGGGGGATGTGTGTCTAATGCCACCCACAAAAAATCATCATGATGGTTAGTTGAGCACAGAACCACCACTACACTAAAGCACATGTTCCTCTTAATGAAAACTTTGCCAACAGTGAGCCCCCTCTGCATGAATTAGTTCAGTATGCAAAGGTCTACTGTTGTACCATTAGCCTGTAGAGTTCTTTTCCATGCTAATTATGGTCATTTCAATAACACACACACTGGCCACATGTTCACTCTTTTGTTTGGTTACTTTCTCGATATATACACACACACGTAAATGCGACTTCTTGTCATAGAATATTTATAGTGATTTAGAAATGAGAGGAATTTAACCTCTGGAGCTTCTGGTCCCTAATTTGCCCCTTTCCATAATTTTATCACCGTGAAAGCTTACTCCTGATTTATGTCTTTTGGTACAGTAGATGTAGATGGTAATGTCTCATCTTATACTGTAGCCTCCTTTTATGTAACCATGGCCATATACATTTAGTTTGTGTTGATATATATACTAGAGGAAAGGGGCAATAGGTCCTTGTGGTAGACTCTCTGTAGGCAGTGCTGTACAGTACAGTAACTGAAACACACTGTAGCTATATTACTTTCCATGTCCCTTGTAATTGTAATTCCAACATAGTTTACGAACAGTTGTAATTATTTTCATCATAGGCTTGTTCTCGTTAAAGTTGAGTCGCAACACAATGAAGATTCTATGGATATAAATAAAGGTATATTGCATTAATATTAACTTAATATTTTTATATATTTTCAGAAGCTACACCGCCCAAGTGTAAACGAGGCATCCAGTTTGAAGGTGTGACGGTTTTCTACTTTCCGCGGTCACAGGGCTTCACCTGTGTTCCTTCTCAAGGTGGCTCTTCATTAGGGATGTCCCGCAGACACTCTCACATTCGTCAGTTCTCCCTGGCAGAACACGCCGTAGAACAGAGGCGGGCGCACAGGGAGTATCTCATGAGGCTACGACAGCAGCGGTCAGCACGGGTCAGTACTGTACACCATGAAGTTCACGTGCATTAAACATTAAAGTTGTAAGTCTGCTTGGACGAAAGTTTTTGTCTCTTTCATACCACATAATGGAGAAACATGAAAGTCTGCTTTGTGTGGGGTGGGGGGGGGGGGGGTGGCTCAGAAATATGTTTACCTTTTCATTACTTTCCAGAGACATCTACTGTTATTATACAAGTAAAATGCTTGAAAGATGTAAGAATAAGATAAGTATGGAACAAGATATATTTCTGATAGAGAGACATTAACAGTCAACATGTAGGTACTGTTCTTTTAAGTTTCTTCAGTACAGCATTCGTGTCTTATAACAGGAGCGGAGAGACAGCAGCAGTCGTGGCAGCAGTTCAGAGGACAGTGAAGAAAATAGCGAGGAGGCGAGCGATCTTTCTGACTCGGAATTGGATGCTGACTCCTACTATTTTCTACAGGTACAGTACAGTCGAGTAACCTAGTCCTCCAGTGTTTAGATTCTGAAGACAAGTTGTAATTGTGGATGATTTTGGATAAAGTTGACTGTAAGTGTGAATAAAAGTAATGTAATGAAAATAACTAAAGAAGGCAAATTGTGAAATAGATTTTAGTTTGCAGGGAGACACAATGTTAGAAGTGCGAGATATAACATCTTAGGTTGTGTTGGTTAGTACAGAGCATTTGGTGGTGACGAATGAGATTATTGCAGGATATGAAAGTTAAAGGTGCATTGAGAAGTATACGGAGACTGTGTCACGAGGGGAACCTTTGAGCTGATATTATTTACTATATACTGGAGGTGTGAAGCATGGACTCTAGATTGGGAGAAAGAATCAGATGTTCTTGACTTATATGCAAAGAAGAAATACAGAAATTAGACATGAATATCTTAAGAGGTATTGGAGAATCTAGTTGGGGTTTTTTGATGTTATTGGTCTAATTTAGAGAATTGGGAGTGACAGATTGGTAAAAGAAGTGTGTGTGTGTGACACCAGAAAACATATAATTGAGTTGTTTATAAGAATGAATGTGATGTTATCTTGTGTGAAGTGACAGGGATAAGTCTAAGATATCTTGGGGTTCTGTGTTAGAAGGGGAGCACCACTGTAAGTAACATTTGTTATAGTAGTAAGCATAGAAATGAATGAGAGCAAATGAAGGGCCGATGTTTGCTCCTGATTATGGCCATCATAAATCATAACTTGAAGTCTTAAAGAATTGTAAATAAAAACAATTGTGTTTTTGTAGTGGAAATGAGTTTCTTGGTGAGTTGTTAATCACAATTTTTTTTTAATTTTTTAGTTTTGTATTTCTTCGGATGTTAATTTCTAGTCATTGTTTTTATCCAGTTTAAAATTACTTCATTTACTGTCCAGTGACTCTCTTTATTTGCTGTTATTGGTTTAGGTTCACAGTAACTTCAAAGGTTCATCTAGTCTATTTATCCTCAGCCATTACCAATCCGTCAGCGACGAGCCCTCTTACGTCAGGCTGGAATCTGTCATATTGAAGGGCTGGAGAAGGAGGAATGTAAAGACATTAGGATTTCACGAGAAATGTGTGGGTGTCAGTGTAAAGTGTACTGTGACCCTGACACCTGCCAGTGTGCTGAAGCTGGGATCAAATGTCAGGTCAGTAAACACTTACGGTCTTAAATTAACTCCTGTACTGTTCCTAGTTTTAATGTTGTTAATACAAATACTTTACATGTAGTTAATGACTGTAGTTACTTAGTCAAGGTGATTGGTAGAAATTGAGCCAACTGTCTATCAAACTTTACTGGTACAATCATTGTTCTTTCAGGATTTGAAGTTGGATGACAGGAAGATATGCAAAAAAAGTATTAAGAAATATACAATGTATATATTTGCTTACTAAGGTATTTCCAGTGCTTCACTGAAAATAGCATAAGTTGTTCATTAAGTCTGAAAGCAATCTTTGTTACCCTATGTATTATTCCTCTTTTGCAGGTTGACCGACACAACTTCCCCTGTGGCTGTTCTCGAGAAGGCTGTGGTAATGCCTATGGCAGGATAGAATTTAATCCAATTCGTGTGCGTACACATTTCATCCACACATTAATGCGTTTAGAAATAGAGAAACGACAGCATCATCAGCAGCAGCACCACCAACAACAGCAACAGTGGCAGCATCAACAAAGAGTCAAGTGGCTGGCATCATCCTCACCACCCCCTAATGGGTTCAGTAGCAGTGGAAGTGGTCTTGCTACTGGAAACCTGCCATTCTTTGAAGGTGGGAGGGAGTCAAGTGGTCTGGCCGTCACCGACATCCACAAATTCAACTCATCTGTTGAGGTAAAGACTCCTCCACAACGTTCGGGAATGTTTAGTAGTTGTGTAGTATCGTAGTGTTTGGAGAATTATCGTGTGTAGTTTGTTGATAACTTCAACTTTAAATTTTCTCAAGTCAATTGATTTGTTTGCATTTATACGATTTTTTTCTTTTCTTTGGAATGTTCACTTTCATGTTTTAGGGATTCTTATTAAGTTTGAGGTTCTTGAGCTTGTCTGACTACACATTGCTATTATGACTTCAATCACATTTATTTAGTCTTATAATTGCAGTAGTATTCTTTAAACCTTTTGAACAATGTAGAAAATGGGTATTATGTTGTGAGTTGAGCACACACACATATTACAAGTGAGGAAAAAAATAGTACATATAGTTCATATACACCATGCCAGTATACACACAGTAAAAACTCTTGAATAAGATATTGATGTGTGTAGATTGTGTTCACTGTTGGTAGTATTCTCCTGCACCCCTGCACTGTACAGTACTGTAATGTTACACGATGCAGGGTATGTCCTGGAATACCAGAAATACTTCCTAATGAAAAGTAAATTGAGTTAGAACAAAAGTTTAAAGTTATGTTTATTGTAGACTTGCATTAATAATAAAATAAACAAGTGAGTCACAAGAAAAACCATCATTGACCACACAGTTACTTTCTCACGCTGCTAATACTGTGTCACCATGTGCTGGGATGGGGACAGTACTGAGCTGTGGATTAGTCCATGGGAACTACACTGCAAATCCCAGGAGGGAAGAAAAACACCCCCCTATATTAAGTATAGTACAATATGCAATATTCAGGGTTTTTACTACACACAAGCACTGACACACAAGACAGTACAGTACAGTTCAGTAGTATGATGTATTGTTATGAACAACATGTGCTGTGGTTATTGTTATAACTAACTGATGAATGTTTAATCTCGTAAGTGATATATTTTTTTTATGTTGAATTGATATAGTTGGGTAGGTGTGGCTGTTTACATATACTAATAGTAGTACAGTAACTGCATTCGTAGTTATATGAAATTTATGTATTTTTAGTGTATAAAAAATGTACAATAGAGTTTATCACTTGATGATGTGTGACCCCAGATATTATACATTTTGATCAGTAAGAGGTGCAAGATCACATACAGGAGTAGTACAGTACTGTATGTACTAGAGACTATCAAGAAGAAAATATTGATTTTTTGGTAACACATTTAGATATTATCCTCCCAACTGAATAAGTTTAGGGCGGGATACAGCCATCATGACATCCATCCATCAGCTTATAGAGACAATAATGTCTGTACAATAACTCTAGATTTATTCTGGGCACTTTAACCCTCTGGACTGCTAGATTTATTCTGGGCGCTTTAACCCTCTGGACTGCTAGATTTATTCTGGGCGCTTTAACCCTCTGGACTGCTGTCATATACAATATAAATACTGTATTAGTAAATGTGGTGTTTGCTAGAGAGCTCCTCAACACTCCCTCTCCTGCCTGACAGAGTCCATAGCTGTTGCTATAGGGTGTTAAACACCTCAGCTGCTCGCCACCACCCACACAATGACATGTTTATCTCTTCTCATTTTTACTTTATTTTCACCATTATTGAGATAAGTTATGGATGTTATAATGTCAAGGTATGCTTTATAAGTGTGGGTTACTTATTATATTGGATAGATAAATATATAGTGAGCTACGATAATATATACACTGTGTCCGATGTTGTTTACAAGTTGGCTGTTTCATGGTTGCTTAGCTTATATTTGAAACTGCATTTTTTTTTCATTTTTTCACTATCAATTCTCGATATTATTTTTACACCATAGTACAAATATAATTAAGTAACTGTACTGTTTAGTTTACTAGACACAAAACAAAACATTTGTTGGGAAACTTTTCCTCACGTTGAGGATAAAATCATTATACTGTATTTTGTCTTGAATGCCAGTAATGCTTTTTAAGATTTTTTACAACATTTGGTACGGTTTTGGCTAATATTTATAGCCAAATGGGGAATTCATAAATGCTTCATTTCAATTTTTATCTTCATATTTTTCCCCCAGCTGTCAGATGATGTTTTTCTGGAATGATAATACCAGATATGGAAACGTTATGGTTTTAACTTGATAAAAAGTACAGGTGCTCCTCCACTTACAAACATTCAACTGAATTATATTGAAGAAAATTCCCGACAACATACTGTTCATTGCCCAAGAGGAGAGTGAGCCAGGTTTTAAGGCTGTATTGTAGGGTATAACTACTGAAAATCCATTATTTTATATTTTTTTTTTACAACATGTTCGGTATTTACAAGAGTAAAGTTGAACTTATAAACAATCACTTACGAACGAGTCTCAGGACCAGTTGTCATCTGTCATTTACAGATTTTGGCTGAGAAAATGTATCGTGGAAATGAAATAACGTTCATGTTTAAAGGGTCAATAAAACTTCATACACAGTGCCTTTATAGGTAGAGGAAAAAGCTTATATTTGATGGTCATGCAGTCAGAGGTTAAGGTCACAGGTCTCAAGGTAGGGAAAGGGGTGAGCCATTCCTCTGGTGGCTGTAATTAATATTTAGTAACTGATGATGGAATCAAGCAGTATGGTAGGTGACTCTTGCAGATAAAGGCCTTACCATACAGTTACTGAGTGGCCTTAACACACACTAAAGTAAAAAGTCTAAGGCTGATGTTTAAGTGTGTTAAAATTTTAATCTTGAAACAAAGTTGAACATAATACTGCAGTTATCAAGCCACTGTGCATAATATACATGGCAGGAATTAATACATATGATGGTATATTAATAGTACAGGTACTGGTAATATGTGTGCTGTTGTGATAGACAGTGTGCCTAGTACTGTATTGTAATGAAACGTGAGGATGGAGAAAATTTAGCTATATGCATAAGACGTGTGATAGCAGTGTAAATACTGTATTGATATTTGCCTCTGTTTTAATACCCCCTCCCCCTCCCCTTGTATTTTAACGATAACAGGACTAATATTGAAACCTAAAGAATACTGACAAGCCTTCCACACCTTAGTGTTTATAAATTAATGACTTTTTGAATGAAATAAAAATCAAGTTTATTATAGAACTAGATCAGTAGGTATTGATCGTGTATAGAAGCAGTGATACACGGGTGTTGGCCAGATATTTGTACACTCCACAATTTTGTTTAAAAAGATGGTTATTTTTCTAATACCTGTATTCTGTCTTATCCTTTTGCTTCTATATTTTATTTATTGTCCTCCAATCATCATGCAGATTCCTACTATATGTTTAGTGGTTCTGGAAGTCTTTCTTTTCTTTTACCCATTGTGCTCAGCTTACCGAGCCAAAGGCATTGTGAACTTTATGTAAAGATTGTGCAGCCTTTGTTCACTATAATAATCTGTCAGTCACCTCTGAATTGTATTGTCTTAACATGAGACAGTGAGGAGGATGTTTGTACTTTTTTGGTAACTTTGAGTTCTAATCAAAATTGATAACTTTGTTATGGGCTGTTAGGTGTTTGTACCAGTCCATAATTATTGAGATATTTTGGTTAAATCCACAGTTCAAGACTGAATGGTGTGTGATCTTGTGCTTTCATCTTTTGAATGTATTGAAGGCTTCCTCCTGGTAAACAGCCTTTGGTCTATATAGGTCTCTTTTTTTTCATATTATTATTACTCTCAGTTTGCATACAGTTAACTTATAGGAGGAAACCAGCTTGTTTATGAATTAATAACAAAATTTAATGGGTGTTATAGATTTTTACAGACAGTAGCTTAAATATTTGGGAAAGTTTCAGCATTACCAGTACTTGATGTATTATCAGTGTAGGAAAAGGTATATTTGACTTTATTTTTACATACAGATTGATTTGTACATTGCCTGTCATTACTGTACAACTGTGTATACGGTGGGGTTGCCTGTACATCAGTAATGTTTGAACCATTGAAGGTAATTTAATTAAACTTGATGCAAATGTGTGGGCCATCAGTACATCATCCCTCTATTAAAGATCAAGAGACCACAGTATTGACCTTTCATATACATCCCACTACCAGCTCCCCCGCCACCACTACCCCCCATCACCAGTACCTCCCATCACCTCCACTACCTCCCTGCCACCAGTTCCACTTACCCCATCACCACCACCTCCCCCATCACCATTACCTCCTATCAACACCACCAACACTGCTGAATTGTTATGGGAAATAAATTATGTGCCATTAACAAAGATATTTTATGACTAATGCGCGCGCGCACACACACACACACACACACACACACACACACACACACACACACACACACACACACTCTCTCTCTCTCTCTCTCTCTCTCTCTCTCTCTCTCTCTCTCTGTGTGTGTCTGCAAACCATCTGTACCCGTGTGGTCTTCGTGCAGCTGAACTGTTTTATTGTATGAAACTGCTGATCTTACTAGACCATAAGATTGGATGGGAGATCTGTCTGTCTTGTATGATTGAAAGGATTTGTCATAGAGAGATATTATCACTGATGTAACTGTGATTTATATTGTCTCCATAGCGCACAAATCTTAACTACTAATCCCAGTAAATGTTATTTAATGGATTGTACACGTTAGGAAGATCAGGGAATACATATAAAACACTCCCAGTAGAATGGTGTACTGTGCGCAACGTGACCTCACCAGATGTCGTAGTTTACAGGCAATTCCTCCCATGCACAGAATCCACCAGTTTGATCACCTGACCCATCCTGTTCCTACTCGCTCTGCTCATTCTTATATACTATACAGTGTGTTCGAAAAAAAAAAATCCTGATGCATCTGTGATACTTAACATTTACTCTTGACCATTTTTACTATTAGCAGGTGCACAGGGATTTTTCGATCGCCTTTAACTTTTTAGTTGTATTCCTGTTTTTATTATCCTCACATGCATAGCATTAGTCAGTCAACCAGATCATACATTGGTGTGTGCTGTAGGTGGAAGAGTGATAAAACACCATTAGGGACTGTGTTCATTTTCAAGGAATGTGTTTTACAGTATATCATGGCTGACTTTCATAGTGTGAGAATTTGTATTTACACTTGTAATTATAAAACTGCATTCTGTGGAAATTCTGGAGATGTAGTTTATACTTATGTGAAAGATTAAGTTGTAAATAAACTGCTTGGGGGTAATTTGTCCCATCAACTGCCAATTAAACTTAATTACACTGATATATAATTAATTCTTAAAAAACTACTATAGGTATTTTGTTGTTTGGTCTGTGATACTGAGTCTGATTTGGACAGTGAGAACACGTCTTAAGAGACGCTTTTAAGTAACGTATTGTAAGGGAATTATGAGGACTGTGATGTATTATGGTACCTGATAGATTGTAGGGCATTGTATCAGATCTTGGAGACCACTGAATAAACCTTTTGTTTTAAGGTTGTAATTGTAGGTAAAGATAGACTGTGTACCTGAGAGTTTGGTGATGATTCTTATATGTAAAGGAGAAAATAGATTAATATATTTTCATCAATGGTGTAATACTCTGTAGGTTAATTAATATAGTTGGAAAGTTACTGGAGAAGGATTTGACATGGAGTGGTTAATGTAGTCTCTCGGGTTTTGTTTGTAGTGATTGATTAGAATGAAGTAGGTAGGTTGGGGTGTGAGGAGCTTGTGCTTGTTACCAGCAACAGCGATGTGTTTTAAACGTTAATCACAGCCGAGAACTATTACATTCTTCCCTCCTATATGAAAGGTATTAGACTTCCCTCCTCCTCTCCTCCTCCTCCTCCTCCTTCCTCCTCCTCTACTCTTCCTCCTCTCCCCGAAGAACACTTGAGAAAAAAAAAGGGGAGGAGGGAGGGTTTTTGTCTTTGAGAAGATTTGTGTTATCATAACATTTCACTTGAGTTTTAATGTTTAGTTTGTACATTTATATAATTATTATCTTGAGTGTCTTTTTTAATTTGCGTTTTAATTCACCAATATCCACCACAATTCATGGACGTTGGTTGGCTTCTGGGTGCTAACTGAGTGATTAGTTATTGCCTATTCCTGTTCTTTTCACTGTTTATTGTAATCCTGCACAAAAAAACAAAAAAAACAAAAAACATTAGAGTTGGTACTTGGGCATTTTTTCATAGTTTACTAATTTGTTTAAGATACTAATTGTTTTTAAAGTAAGGAATAGTTTATATTATGGAGTACAATTTCAAGGGTCAAGAAAGATGTGTCACTAGAACAAACACTCATAACATTGATTTAGTTTAATACTGTAATTTTTTTTAAGTTTCAAGAACACACAATGTCCTTTGAATCTTTCTTAGGCATCTTTTTTTTCTTTAGACAAACCACATTCAAGTAGACAAGTGTCAAACAAAAGCTGCTACAACAACAGTATTTTGTGCTTTTTTCTTTATATTGAACTATTGCTTTTGGACATAAGTGAAAGTCTCATGTTTTGAGTCTTGTCTTGTATATTTATATTGCAGCACTGTATGTCTGGTAATAAACTTCATGTCACCTTGTATTATTACCGTGTGTAAGTAATGTGACTTGGGACAGGAATGTGGACTTACACGTGACCAGTGTAACTCGTGTGTGTGCCGGAGAATGTTGTTTTCAGGCGTCATACAGTATTACGTAGAGTATAAGCTACTGAGCTTGATTTTGTCTTTTGTAACTTTTAAGCTTTAATTATGCCATAGAGTACTTAACTTATTGAAAGCATTGTTCTTTTTAGTTTTGTTTGGAGTTGTGAAACTGTTATGTATTGTTATTCAAGGACAAAATAAATTATACTGTTGACAATAAGATTATTATTATTGTGGTATTGTTGTTGTCTTGTTGTGGTTATATTTGTAGTTTACATTGAATTAACAAATTATTAATATATACAGTACATAATATCTTAATGTTGATGAGGTTTAAGAAATATTATGGTATGTTTATGCATGAGTTCAACTTCTGGAAACTAGTTATGACTAAAAGAAGTAAAGTCCTCACGTTTGCATGTTGATTTATGGATAGAAAGTACAGTACACATTTTCTATACAAACTCTCATGTCACAACAACATTTCTCAAGTACTGGAAAGGTGTATCCATGGGTATTAGTTGTCTTCCCCAAATGAAATGACTCAGCAATGCTGCTGACTTGAAAATTTAATACTGTATGATATAATAATTAAGGTATACATCCAGTAATTGGCCATAATTTGAAGTTAGATGATCTTTATGACCTCAACAGGCATGAATTATAGTCACTGTTTCAAGTTATACATAAAGCAATAATATTGTAGAATATCTGGCCTCCAGTTTGTGAACCTCTCCACTGTGGCGCTTTATACCTTGTTCAAGACTTATGTAACAGTGATCATATTAAGGTCTGTGTAAAGCCAAGGGAGTAATCCTTGTGGAGAGGCGATACAAGATGAGAAAGAGGAGAATGATGAAGAATATTATAGAACAGTGTAAATAAAATATTATACGATAAAGAAATGGATAAAAAGACATAATCCTGAGAACAAGAAGTAATTTGTAATATTTTTGTATTTATATTTTATTAGAACTGATGACATATACAGTACCAGAACATGAACAAAATACAGAAATTTGTGTAATGCAACAGTTCAAAATGTTCCTAAAATGTGTCTGTTAACACTGAGCTCTTACAATTTTATAGCCTTTCCTTATTTAATAGGCTGTTGAAACTGATTTGAGAACCCCAGAACACACATACCCACACATTTGTATACATACATTACGTGCATACACAGCTCAGTGAGTGACAAATTCCATAATGTTATAACAGGAATTCCTTAGAAATTCATGATTTATTTATGTATATGAATTTATGATTTTGTGTTAAGAAAATGTAAATAGATAAGAGCATGGATGAGACCAATTGTGTCAAGAGATGCAGGAGTCTGAGGGGAGCCAGGGGTAGGACAAAAATAACATAGGGTGAGGTTCTAAGTGATGACATGAGAGGCTGCAAGAGACCCTGCAGCATAAAGACCTGCCATCAGGTAATCTTGACTAACCTGCTCAAGTGTGGAAAAAGGCTGTGAAATGTTGATGATGATTGCATATGAATAACTTTCCCAATATATAGGAATTAAGAAGATAAGCGTTAAAGGGCAAAGATCAGAGGAAAATATGTGGAATGGTGTTGTGGAATGTAAAGTATATTAAATAACAAGATTAGTAAAGAAGGCTTATTGAAACTAGGGTGAAGGTGACTCAGTTGTGGATGTTTTATGTGAGGTTATGGACAGTTGAAGCCTTGTGTATGTTAGAGTGAAGGACTAATTGGAGATACTGTAATAGTTAAACTTGTTTCCAGCACCCAGTGCATACTAGGATAGTCTGTTCATTATGGAAATATCAGGTGGTCACACCCTCTTTCTCTTGTCTTGGCTTGTGATTGGCCAATCACAAAACCCTATGTCATATTGCTGGGTGGGGCCGAGTTGACATTTCCATAATGAACAGACTATAGATACGACACATTAATGGTGAAACACGTACACACTTTCTCTTCTGACATTGTACCTAAGGGGAGGATAAATACAAGTGATTTATGGGCTTTGATTTATTGGATTAGGGCTGAAATAATAGTTAACTTTGAAGCACCATTAAGTAGTGGTGCCTGGTGTCAACGAGTGTATACAGATCACCCCGCCCGAGGTAATGCCTGTATTTTGCGAGTGTTTTATTTCACTTGAATAAAACTACACATACCAACAAATAAACAAACACTTCGAGCAACAGTGTAAGCTTTCTTGAGATTTCCCGGTTATTAAATGGTTGTCCACTCTTCTGTATTGTAATGACATGCTGTTGTGTCTCAGTAATTCTGGCTTTTGTGCTTGAGTTGTAGATTGAAATGAGTATTATTTTTATTTCAACCAGTGATGACCGGCACGATATTCTTCTTTAAAATATTCCTCATATTTTTCACTTTATTTTCTACTTGGCACAATTTTTTGTAATTTACTTTGTGTTTTAATAATAATGGAGTTGATCAATACTTAATACAGTGTTAGTTCCAGATACGTTCCCCTTTTGCATGTTCTGATGACAGAATTAGTTTGCGAAGTCTTTATGGTAGGAATATGATTTATGATTTAATGTATACATACTGTACTGTGTATGAAAATTGTTCACAGTACACATTGATAAAAAATTTCTTCCATGTGTAATTTTTTTTACTTTATCACCTGTGTTTTCTTTAATTTTTTAACACTTACATTCGCACTTGAGAATTTGTGAGGTTTGGTACAGTGTCTGCTAATCTTGACTCCTGTAACCTTTTTATATGACATTAAAAATATATATTAGTTAAAGATAAATAAAACAATAAAATTGATAAATTATACAATCAACAAGTGTTTGAAAATAATCACGACCGCTCCATTGTCCAGATCAGCTTGTGTGACCTGCAGGGGAAGTTCTGATGATGTGGTGTGTTGACAGTTTGTTTCATAGGGTTCCATTCATTCCACTGAAGTCTTTTGCAGTCAGTGTTGAATCCTTCATTCTGACACATGTTGAAGAAGGTCTTGATGGGCTTTCTTCATTTATTGCTGCAGACTTTTTTTAGATTCTTCATCTCATAACCAAGTCAGTGGCTTCAAGAGATCTTTCTGGGCTTACTAGGAAGCGGTTTCCACGGTGGAACAGAATTGGTGGGAGGATTTCGTGCCGTCTGCTTCAGTCCTTATTATTCCTGTGTCTTATCCTGGATTTCCCATAGAGGAACTTTTTACCCAACAGGACCTTTTCCTTATTTGATATGTTCTAGGGACCCTTGGTGACTTAAGAAATACTCTGGCTAGTGTATTTTTGTGTTTGTGTTTTACCATCATCATCAGGATGTGACAGAAACTAATGCAGCAACCCCAGGATACAACTAAACACACAGTCAGCACGGGGGTCTCATGCATAGAGGCCCAAGGTATCACTGAGTTAGAAGATGGAAAGTTTATCGCCTTATTCATTTTAGCAGGCAGTGATCAGGCTCTAAATTTTTTTAAAATACCTCTAATTACATAACTGGAATGAAGATTTTTTGCAGACACGGGAATTAAAATGTCAATTATGCCCCAGTGATTTTAAGTCTTAGAAAATTTTTAGGTTGATGCCTGACATAACAGAAAAACACTTAACCATCTGTGTGATTCTTGCTCACCTGAAGTTAACTGTCTAGAGTGTTGATGTTTGAGTAAATTTTTTATCCATCCTGTCATACAAGAAGCAATGTAAATGATAAGCTACTGCTACCAGGCACTTGTGATAGAGCTTTCATAATCAGAAGAGGTGTTAACTCTAAAAGGTGTTGTGAAGCAAAGATTGAATATTATTGCAGGTTTGGCTTCTATGTCTAGCGATCAGTCATTCAAATTTAAAATGTGTTTCCACTGGTTATTCACCTACCTTATTTTTTTACATCCAGTATACAGTACCCAGTCAGTCAAATACCACAATTAAAGCAAGGTGTTTCATATAGTATTCTTAGTAAAGGCAATGAGTAAAAGAGACTCTCTCTCAAAACATTTAGAATTGCAAAAATATATAATAGATGAACAAAAATCTTTACATTTCACTTCTGTAAATGTTGATAATTTAAAAGCAAGATTTCCAAACTTTCAGAGTAATATATATTTTAGAGTTGAGATAACATACACTGTTGGATGATGATAATCTGCCTTGTTGAGGCTTGGTTTCATCGCCCTAGCTTTCTGTCCATCATCAATTCTGGTGTACTGAGTATATTTAAGTTTAGTTCAGTAAAGGTAACTTGTTTGTCATTTGGGTTTAGCATTAACTTACCATCAGAAATATTTTGTTATTGATTACATAAGACCCTAATTACATGCATTTACCTGTACACATCATTAATCCAGGTAAGATAAACCAAGATATTTATAACCATTCTTTAGTTACTGTTTACTGAATGATCAAGAATTTAGAGTTTTATTGTATTTACCAGATTTTTTGGGGGATTACAGATGGCACCGTGTGTTGGGTCGATGAATGCCCAGCTGTATCCTCACTTTGAGTCTCGGCAGATGTTAGGACCTGGAGCCCCGCCCTCTGTGTACATCCAGCATGGTATGTATAAGCTTTTCCGTTACTGTTGGGGTGTTGAGGCTAGTTTTCTGTTTTTCTGTTACTGTTAAGGGAGTGTTGGGGGGGACTTGTATTTTTTTTTTTTTTTTTTTTTTTTTTTTTACTGTTGATGGGACTAGTTTTCTGTTTTACTATCACAACTAAGGGACTCATTTTACTGTTACTGTTGGAGGCTAGTTTACTGTTTTACTGTTGAGGAACTGCCAGTTTGCATCAGATGCCTGTGTGTGTGTGTGTGTGTTTGTGATTGATGATATTGTGTATAGAGCAGAATTACAGTACAGGGTGGACTAAGAACATAATAACTAGTGTACAACACATAACATTCTCACTCTGAGCAATGTGTGCACCTTCACTATACATTTATATATTATAGGGGAATCTGTTATGTATGATGTGTAATATGTATGGTGTATGATAATAATGGCAGAATTGTGCATAATGAATACTTTATTGATACAGAGAGGGATGTCAACCTAGGTGCTAAAATCTGGTCACAAAAATAGTTACATAGTATGTTACAGTCACACTTATTGTTATGCACCCTGCAAAAACTCCTTGAGTATTTAAAGTTTACAGTAGTATTCACAGTATAGTGGTATATAATATAGATTGTTATGGATAGATGTGATGGTCTTATGTATTGCATTAGATATTCTTTGATAGTTTAGGGAATAGAGAACCACTTTATAAACAGGCTATATTTAATTTGATTTATTTTTTATTTTTTTTCATTGGTATTATTGCATTTAGTACATACTGTAGCATAGGTTGTTGTACGGAAGTGGGTGTGTGCTCCATTACATGATGGTCAGAGGAGCTTTAAGAATTCTTCATCATATGTGTCTTGTATAACTCTTGGGTTTTGGACATTAGAAAGTAGGGAGATGGTCAGCAGTTGACCACCTGGTAACTAAGCTTCTCCCTCTCTTGTCATCCTTAGCAAGTTGTGATGGTTGATGAATCATGCTGCCAGGTCTGCAGATTCATGGCAATATATTTCTCTTTAGTGTTTAAATAATACATTTTTTCAGGTGAAAACTGTAGTAAAATTTTTGTCAGTACTGTATGCAACAAGCACCCTGTAGTGGATGCAGGAAAAACTCTCACAATATGGGAGGATATCATTTTCATTTACTCAAGTATTATAGTAGTATATCTTTAGACAGGAACATGAATAGCTTATTTTGACAATTTCACTAATATTTGAACCATCTTCATATTTGTAATATTACATTTGGTGTCTTCTTGTTCTTAGAAACATTCAACATATATGCTATGATTCATTCTTCCCATATTTGTGTATATAAGCCTCCAACCTGATTACTCCAGCCATTATTACATAAAGTATTCCTGTAAATATTTGTGTCATCAGTTTTTAATCCCTCCCGTTTCCTTCACCTTATCATCAGAAATTATCTAAGTTGCTTCATCAGGGTAGTACTGTACTGTGTATCTTGAGTCTAGGTCTTTTGTGATGTATCCCATTTTTATATATAACCTCCTGGGACCTTTCCTCCTCCCTTTTTTTTCATGTGATTTAGTCTCCCAAAAGTAAAATGTATGTTAATTGAATATTGGGTTTCTTGAGCTAAGATTCAAAAGAATTTTTTTAATGCAGGGATATATTTAAACTATTTGGTGTCGCCTCTGATACCCAGGGATTTTATTCTTAGTATGTGAACAGTATTTTCCATCAATGAATATAATTTACAAAGCTCTGGTCATATTCGGTGGATTCATTATATTTACTCTGAAACAGATTCCATGAGCTTTAAGGAATGGTAAACACTGCTTATCTAAAACTTAATACAATGTCTAAGTATTTGCATGGAATATTATAATTACTGTACTGTATGTGGGAAAAAAGGAGAAGAATTTATGTGGTTTACAGATCTGGAAGAATCACATAATACAGTACAGTAGTCAACAGAGATGATGTTTGGAAGTACTGTATTAAAAAAATATATTGGATAACTGCAATGTTATGATATGTTGTCCAAAGTATGTGATAGTGTGTGTCATTAATGAGGGAAAAGTGGTTCTCTATATGGAAGTAGGACTGTTAAGGATGGGTAAGGATGAAAGAAGTGTTAATTAATTTCATGGTGGAGAAGGACAATAGTTTGGGAAGTTATTCAGCTGCTGTTTGAAGATGGTAAATATGAGTGAATAGATTTGATGGAGTGTAATGGGAGAAAGTTGGTGAGACATGGAAGTAAGTACTATAGTAATAAACGAGAAACATGAAGAAGCAAATGTACTGACTGGCTCATCTCTCCCCCCCCCCCCCCCCCCCCCCCCCCCAATATCCCCCCAACAAAATGTACAATACTGTATACTAAATGTAGACTTTCTATGACAGAGACAAAGATTGAGGGTATAGCTCATCATTTATTATGTTTAAAAAGATGATAGAGAGAGACTTTTTCATTACAGGAACAACTTGAGCATGAACTATTATTATAATTCTTAATAATGCTCTCTCTCTCTCTCTTTCTCTGACATTCTCCTTCTCTAGTAGTAAGTTTTAGAACTCTTGTTCAGGGTTTGGCTTCAAGGTAAAATTATAGTTTTAAACTTATTCCACATTATATGACTTGAGGTCTTATACTTGAACATAAATTTTAAATGACACCAAAGACCAAGGCCATATTACTTTTTCATAGTGTATGTGGAAATTGCTGGATATTTGATAGCCAAACCAGCATGTTAAATTCTTTGGTATGTACCTGTATATGTTTTAGGCAAATATGTTAGGCTTTAGTTTATGACACTTAAAGGTGTGAAGATTTCTCGAGGGTATCCTGAATAATTTTTTTTCAAAAGTCCTGTCTGCTGAATTTGGTCGTCCAAATTTTTTAAATAACAATTTCTTTTAAATGGTTTACCAGGGGTCGTGTGGTATAGGAACACATTGCACAGCTTGTTGGGAGTTGGCACTTGTAGAACAGGTGTAAGTCCAAGAAGGATTGTGTATTTAGTTTTCTTTACTAAAGGCAGCATCACTTTAGCTTTTTTTTGTGTCAACTCTTCCAATTTCTGTGATTTTTCTACAAGCTGTCATCTTTACTAGAGTGTATCACTCAGACAAAAGGTATACTTGTACAGCATATTGTTTCTAACTGATAGGCTTGTGGCATTTTCCGTGGTAAGGTCAAGATCCATACTCGATAGTGAGGATAGTTATATAAAACAAAATATGGAGCCACAAAAATAACTGACTTTAATTTTAAAAGTATTCAATGCAGTATCATATTTTTGATAAATTGCTTATGTGAAAATTTTTGTATTGATGTTGATATTCGTAATTACTGTACATCCGGCATGTTTGTTTACATTAGGAGCATCTGGGTTTACAGCTGACAAATGTGGAATGACTGGCACACTGGTTTTAAATGTGTGTGTGGCAAACCTTAGGAAAATTTATGCAAAAGGGGCTAGTATGATGCTGCCATAAATGTGGGAAGAGGCTGTGTGTTGTTGGCTATAGTGGATGTAATGTATGTTCAAGATTTTATGTGAGGTCACCTTTTAAAGGATGGGGTTCTTTGATGAACCAAGACAACAAGGATGTACTAATAGTGCTTCATAAAGTGTCCTGGTATTTTTGTGGCCCTGTATAAATTGAAGCTTCATCAGAACACATTAGTGCCTTTTGTAATTGCTTAGACTACCATAGTTGATTACAATTTTAGGTGTTTTTGAGCTTATCTATGCTAGTGAAATAGTTTGGTCATGTATCTTTTTTCTCTTCATGCTAGTGTAGCAGAAGTATGGCTTGTTTATGGTAGTTAATAGATGCATCCTCTTCTTGCAGACAATGTAGGTGACTACAACTCTGGGACTTGCTCTGTATTTGGTGGATTGGGTACAGCCTTTGACCCATCTGCCCCATATGGGTCCTGCCACAGTTTTCCTCCTTCTAGCGTGGTGCCTCCACAAGTGGTGCCTCCGCAGGTACCACCCCAAGTACCTCCTCCCCAGCCTACACCAGAGGCCTACAACTCTCTCTCCAAGTTCACCAATTCTACCAATCTGGTGTCCACTTCCTTTCCATACTCTGGTGCTGTAGCTCCTGCCCCTGTCCCTGCCCCTGTTAATTGCTCCTATACTCAGAACAACTTTTGTATGCCTGGGGTGCATGACAACTCCACTGCTACAGTCTTTGGACAGTACCATGAACCTGGTGGTTCAACACAAAATTTGTTTAAGACTGATGTAAATGAATGCAGTGATTTTCAACCCAACTTTGAGGCTATTTCCTCCTCTTCTGCCTCTCCAGACAAAACCAGCAGATACATTCCAGCAACTTCCTTAGTTGGACCAAGCAAGGAAATCTGCAGTGATTACTCATCAGGAGCAACTTCAAGTGGGTGCTCTGGGATGGTTGGGGGAAGCTACAAGGTAGAGAGTTCATCAACGGATGTGTCACACGGTAGTGCTGTCGACACCACACAGTCTGAGCAAGTGTTGCCTACCCAGTCCATCAACACACCTTCACCACCACTAAACTTTGATACCAGTCACCTTGGGAGTTCAAACAAAGATTCACTCATGAATAATAGTGATGAAGATTCTACTGAAGCAACCGAAAACTTAGGAGAAATTGTTAAGAAGTCTATGGTTGAAACAGTGTCTGCTTAAGACTTTGTAAGAGGATGAATTAGGTTTGTAGTGTTTTTGATTAAATTTGTCAAATTTGAATACAAGACCAAGGTATCACATAGAGGACAATTTTGATAAACACTAGCAAGGATCTCAATAAGGGGTTTTCTTTCTATATTAGAAATAAAATTGACCTTATTGCAGTACTATCTAATATTTTTGATAGCTAATTCTATAAACATTTGTTGATTCCTTCAGTGCAGTGAACAATAGATATTCTTGTCCCAAAGCAAAGTGTCCCAGCTTTTTAAGGTGAACTTCCCATTGTTCTTAACTAGACTGAGGAGGATGATTACAGATGTCATGAAATGAAGCACTGTAAGAACTGGTTCTTGCACTAGTTTAAAATGCTCAAATGTTTGCCTCATCTTAAGGAATGAGGTCCACGTCTTATCAGTTTACACACCAATTTGAAGAAAAAATATCCACAATTGAGTAAGAAAGATATTTCTTTTAAGGAAGTGTACACAAACACACAATGTGGGAACCATCACTCAGTGGATAGTAGTGAAGCCTGTGCATTGCTCCATTCAAGACAGTTGTCTGGTATCACATACAATGACCGTTAACAGTTCAAGGTAATGTTTCATTTGGTGCTCATATTGAATTTTGTGTATAAAATATTTTAATTTTCTTCCTTTTTTTTATTATTGTTGCTACAAGTGTTTAATGTTGGGCAAAATTTACAAGTTTTATTCCTTTATTTTCTTTTTCCCAACTTTTACTTGCACACTGTGATGTACAGTCAGTCCTCGACTTACGACGGGGTTAGGGACCGACGACCAGGTCGGAAGTCGAATTGGTGATAAGTCGAAAATGCGAAAGTAATACATAGAAAATCTAAAATGGGTGTCTGTTTTTCTTCTCAGCACCACGAGAACTCTCACTTTTACACTTGCCAGCCATTTTAAAGGGAATTATAAAAAAAAATTGTCAGTACACAGCGCGATCACTAACGTCGGGACTCAAAAATATGTAGTTTGAAAAATATTTTATACGACTGCTGCGGTCGTATGTCCAGGTGGTCGTAAGTTGAGTAGGTCATAAGTCGAGGAGTACCTGTAATTGTATATTTGTATTTACATTATTTTAAGATTTTATGGTGTTTCCTGTACAGTTGGTTTATGCAAGTGATTATTATTTGCATTATACATTCTAGGAAGTTATAAGTTTGTCTAAAGGATACTTTTTTTGTATATGAACATGTACAGATTAGTGCTTCAGTCTTGTAAAACTGTCCCGACCACTGATGATAGTCACTACAGGGTCCTCAAGTACTATAAGAAGAATTAACAGGAGTTCATCTCATGCTCACTCTTGAGCAAGCTATTTTAAGGCATGTGGAATCTTCCATGTGGTTTTAAGATAAGTTTTTGTTGTTTTGATCTTTTTGCTCATTTAACTAAAAAAAATTTTTCTACAAAAAAAGGATTTAAATTGTCTTCATGGTTAACCAGAACCAGTGAGAATATAACAAATAATGTCTAACTGTTTATACTGTACAGACAGTAAATGTCATGTGTATATTGAGCTCTTCTCAGAAAGTGCAATTTTTTATGTGAAATGATTTCTAAAAGTATATTATTTGAAATATGTGTTTTATTTCTATCTCCTTTGGCTCAGTTATATCCCTGCTAAAACAGTGAACAAATGATCAGGTGCCAATGTACTGTCTGTCCCTCTGTTAATATGTTTCCATTCATTTGGTTGTCTCAGGTGACCAAGGTGTTAGTCTTGGTTGTCTCAGGTGACCAAGGTGTTAGTCTTGGTTGTCTCAGGTGACCAAGGTGTTAGTCTTGGTTGTCTCAGGTGACCAAGGTGTTAGTCTTGGTTGTCTCAGGTGACCAAGGTGTTAGTCTTGGTTGTCTCAGGTGACCAAGGTGTTAGTCTTGGTTGTCTCAGTTGATCAAGGTGTTCATCTTGGCCTAAAACCTGGAGGAATAATATTGTAATCACCTGATGATTAGCCACCAGCTTATATTATGTCATGATTAATGACCCCAACATGAGCCTAATCTAACCCCCCAGTCAGTATTATGGTGTCTAATCATCAGATGAATTAGCTGGGGGCTGAGCATCAGATGGTCCAAATAACCTCATACCAGTCCTACGTGTTATTGATGTATCCCGGAGCGACAGTGGACAAAAAGCCTTTGTTCAAAATTGGCTCGTTATGCCACGCTGCAACAGAATGACCCCTTTATAAGAGAAGTCGACTGGCATGTCACACTGCAGCTGTACAATAATGTTTGTGAACCTGTTGGCATCATCACAGACCCAAGGAGCTACTGTACCTGTGAGTGAGTAATTCTCTCTTGTTTTAGGATAGATAGGTACATATTCAATTGAATCCTGATAGAAGTTGACTTTGGTTTCAGCTTGCACAGATGTACAATGTACAGAGACATTACTGGTGTAAAATATACATGGACAGTGCAGATATACAAAAACTGGTAAACAGCAAGTCAATTTGACGATGGATAGCCACATTAAAAACAAAAACTCGCTCTATTTATTTATCTCAGTTTAAAGGTAATATGGGAGCACATAATAGAATTTTCCAGACTTTGACAAAACAACAGCAAGAAGCATGCAACGAGAACACAAAGATGCCACCAGGTGGTTTGTGGCAGAGATGGTGGTCCCTCCCACACCTGGGGATGTAATTCAGCCCTTTTTCTCCCTCACATTCATCAAGTCCCAAATCGGCCTTCATCTATATAACCTCTATTGATTCCTTTTACCCTCTTAAATACTTCTATCATATCTCCCTGCACTCTTCGTCTTTCTAGGGAATGCAAGTTTAGTTTCTTTCATCTATCTTGATATGGAAGGTTTCTAAGTCCTGGAATCATTTTCGTCATTCTTCGCTGCATCGACTCCAGTGAATTGATATCCATTCTATAATAAGGGCACTAGAACTGAACAGCAAAATCGAGGTGCGGCCTGACTAGCGCAAGATGTAGTTGCAATAACACCTCTGCACTCTTATTACTTACACTTCTAGATATAAAACCTAATACTCTATTTGCCTTATTTCGAACATTAACGCACTGTAAGCCCGTAGGTCCGGGCTTACAAGTACCCCTCAGTCTCTTTCACAAGTCGACTTCTCAAGGTTGATGTTGTTAAGGCTGTATACATTGACAGTATTTGTTCTTCCAATATCTAGTACGCTACACTTGCTGGTGTTAAATTTAATTTGCGATTTTTCTGACCACTCCTGCAGTTTATTTAAATCCTCCTGTAGTGCGTTTGCATCCTGCCCTGAATTAATCTGCCACCCTATTTTGGTGTCATCCGCAAACTTGCTTATGTCACTGCTGATCCCAGTATCTTGATAGTTTATGTAGATTATGAACAAGAGTGGGCCCAGTACTGACCCCTGAGGATCCCCACTGGTTACACAGCCCCACTCAGATTTAACACCATCTACGCTTACTCTGTTCTATCAGTGAGACATGATTTTATACAATTTAAAACTTTCCCCTCGATATTATGAGCCTTAACTTTTCTCAGAAGCCTTTGATGCGGTACACTGTCAAACGCTTTGCTAAATTTTCGTCATTATCTACTATCTCAAAGGCTTTCCTAAAAAATGTCAGCAGATTTGTTAGACAAGATTTTCCCTTTGTAAACCCATGTAGCCTATACTACCTGTAGCCCGTACCACCTATTGCTTGTACCACCTGTAACCTGTATCACCTGTAGCCTGTACCATCTGTGACGTACACTACATGTAGCCTATACTACCTGTAGCCTGTACCACCCGTAGCCTGTAGCCTGTATCACCTGTGGCCTGTACCACATGTAGCATGTCCGGAAAGCAGGACCCTCAATGTTTTCAATATATAAAGATGTGGAGGGGAGGGAGGGAAGTCCATATCAACTCTCTAATCAATTTGAACTTCTCGTATCCCCCTCTTCCTCTTTCTTTCTTCATTCTCTTTGTTTTTCGTTATTTTCTCATTTTCTCCAAATTATTTGTCTTTTCTTAAACTCATTCTTGTAGAAATCTCATAAAGCGAGGAAGATTTGTAATGTGAGTAGTAGTTTTTTCTCGTATCTCTAGTATTACCTGAATGTGTTTTCCTTTGTTTAACTGTAGGTTAACTGTTGTAGTGCTGCTTGTTATGATGGTCATAATAAGCACTTAACTACCCATGAGTCTGTAATAATTTTTTTTATTAGACGTGCTTGTCATTCACAATAGTAATCCAATGATATTTTATCCTGAACTAATCGGTGTATTAAGGCTCAAAATAATTGAAACTGTGCGAATATTATCCACAGTATCATTTACCAAATTAGCTATTTTATTCTCGTGGGAAATTGTCAAGCGTAATTCTGCTTAGCGAGATTTATTAATTTTCACAAACTTCCTTTAAACTGCGAAATTCACACCAGTGTATGTACGCCGCCATTACTACCCTCCCCACATCTCCCACCTTTTCAGTTTTACCCCATTAACTCCTCTTTAGCTTTGTTTCTATTTCCATATAATTATCTTGGGTGTGCGGGGCTCAGCGTGGATCCTCTACAAACATAAGGCCAAATTTAATGAGGTAATGAACACCTTCGTTTGATAATGTATATACATTTACCCGTAAGACTGAGAGGTGTCGCAAAGACTCGCCGACGCCATATTGTTTTGTGTGTGGCCAAGACTCGCTGTGCTCTGCTGGTGGTTATGTTTTCCGATATACCTGGTGGTGCCTGTACACAGATGATGAAGACGATGCGCTGTCAAACAAAGGTAATACGATTAAATTATTGGGTGTAGAAACTCCAAACGTAAAATCATCATACCAGTGTCTGACCACAGTGCTGAATGCTGATATCTTCATACAGGTAATTAATTGTTTTGTAAAAGAGGGTAGTGTTATTCATACTGACCTTTAGGTGGCTTACAGTGCCTCGGTGCAATTGGTTACATCCACAGAAGTGTAAACTACAGTCAGAACTTTGTGGATTCTTCTAATGGCGGTCATGCGCAGAATTTAGGACATGAGGAAGGATATAAAAAGTTGGGTTCTTGATGCCTTAAACAAGAAACAACATTACCGAAAGTATTTGCACCACTCCCTCCTACATGTGGCATCACCTTATCCTCCTCCATCTGATAATTAAGGTTTGGCTAAGACAAGTTTCAATAGGTTTGGTAATTTTTTTGCGTTTTTCCATCCCACAATTTCCCCTTTCTTCAAAGCCCTGCCAACTGTGTGTAATTAAAATTGTTGGGGGGGGGGGGGGTGTTATCTCCATATAATTGCTCGTTTCTTACTGATATGGTCACATTCGTATGGTCAAGTTCTTCATCAAAGTCGATTCTTTCTCGTACATTATTTTCTGGATGCTTTAGTACACAGATTGTCATTATATTCTACAACAGCAGTTATAGAAGCCGAACAAAATGGCCAACGACTGAACACAGTATTGTTGAATATACAAGTTATGTCGGGTGGTTTTTCAGGCCACCTTTACACACACTTCAATACATGGCCGTAAGGGAGCAGTAACCTCACCTGTAGTCTTTATACAGTAATATGGCTACTAATATCGTTAAGTTGGGCTGCGTTAAGAGCTGGTATCAATGTTTTTATTGCTTAAATGCCGATAAAGATAAGACGGTACGGTGTTTCAGGTCTGTTTGTGGTAACTGTTGGATACATTTTCTATTTATTACTAATATTACACAACACAAACTGCAGGGAAGGCGGGACAAATTTATGTAAGGATTTTACACACAGACATTTGTTGCGGTTGGACTAATTCCCATTTACTTGTGTATTGTTATAATTGTGGGCGCTGTGTGGGCTGGAGGGAGTGAGGACTTGTGACCTTACACATTAACAATTGGCATAATTTGATTGGCATGAAATAATGTTTTACTGAGAGTTCATATTAATTTCCTGGAATTATCAGAGTATTTTAATTTTCCAGGTATAAATGCTAGTTTTTTTTCACCATCATGTCAGAGAAAACATTATTCTACCCTTTTGTTCATAAAGCCTTTGTTTACATATCAAATTATGATATATATATATATATATATATATATATATATATATATATATATATATATATATATATATATATATTTTTTTTTTTTTTTTTTTTTTTTTAATTTTGTGAATTATTTACAAAATTAAAACTTGCAGATTGGACGATAGAAAAAGTATGACTGCGTTACACATTAATACTAAGCTACCTTAATGCTAGATATATTTATATAATGTGTGGAGTTAATTAAGATTTTCAGGTGCTGTACAGTCACGCACAGACCTGTTTAATAATTATCAATGTTTATTAGTTATTACAGAAATATAGATAAAGGCGTTAAAATATGAGATTAAAAAATTATTCGAGTTCTGTATTTCGGATAATCTTTTGTAGCCAAGTAATGTACAGTATACGCGGCCAAGTATTACTACGCTGTACTTTAGCTTAATCTAGAACACGTATGTCATAGTTAATTTAGTGTGTGGTAACAGGTGTCATTGACCATAATATGTTACATCACTTAATTATGTTTTCGAGGAGTACAATAGGCTAGCTGACATTTTATGGTATCGAAGCTCTATTATGTGTGCTAAATTATTTATATTGTTTTTATAGTGTACAATACAGTGTTCTAAAGGCATATTTGTGATTGGTTTATTGGTAAGGTTATTAGGATCACCTGAAGATTAGACACTAGCTTATTTGACCCGATGATTCAGCACCCTAATGCTATACATGATTAGGTTAAGTAAAGTTAGATACGGTTAGGTTATGCTTGGTTTAATTTGGTTAGATTAGATTAGGAAAAATTGGGTAATCTTTGTTTTTATTAAGTGAGATTAGGTAAGGTTAGTGTTAGGTTAGGTTGGGGTTAGGTTAGGTTAGGTTAGGGTGTTTAATCGATAGGTGAATTAAACTGGTATTCCACAACTTAATTAACGAAGCTACATAAACGATGCAAAAATTTGATATTTTTTTTTTATTCCAACTATTCAATACGAGTTATCGAATAGTGCCGCGATGATAAAGATTAAAATAAAAAGTCAACCAGTTTATAGTGTGGGTCATGTAATTTTACACTTCGTTCGTTATTTTCACCAACTAGGCTACGCGTAAAGTGGAAATTGGCGCCGGGAGAGTTGCTTCAAGTGACTCCTCCTTTAGTACGATAACTTAACCCCAGGAGTACGATGACTTAACCCCTGGTGTAACGATGACTTAACCCCTGGAGTAACGATGACTTAACTCCTGGAGTAACAATGACTTAACCCCAGGAGTACGATGACTTAACCCCTGGTGTAACGATTGCTTAACCCCTGGAGTAACGATGACTTAACTCCTGGAGTAACAATGACTTAACCCCAGGAGTAACGATGACTTAACCCCTGGAGTAACGATGACTTAACTCCTGGAGTAACAATGACTTAACCCCAGGAGTACGATGACTTAACCCCTGGTGTAACGATTGCTTAACCCCTGGAGTAACGATGACTTAACTCCTGGAGTAACGATGACTTAACCCCAGGAGTAACGAGGACTTAACCCCTGGAGTAACGATGACTTAATCCCTGGAGTAACGATAACTTAACCCCTGGAGTAACGATAACTTAACCCCTGGAGTAACGATGACAATCCCTGGAGTAACGATAACTTAACCCCTGGAGTAACGATGACAATCCCTGGAGTAACGATGACTTAATCCCTGGAGTAACGATAACTTAACCCCTGGAGTAACGATGACTTAACCCCTGGAGTAACGATGGCTTAATCCCCGGAGTAACGATGACTTAACCCCTGGAGTAACGATGACAATCCCTGGAGTAACGATGACTTAACCCCTGGAGTAACGATGACTTAACCCCTGGAGTAACGATGACTTAATCCCTGGAGTAACGATAACTTAACCCCTGGAGTAACGATGACTTAATCCCTGGAGTAACGATGACTTAACCCCTGGAGTAACGATGACTTAACCCCTGGAGTACATTGACGTAAATAGACGTTAAGAATTACATTTATTGATGACGACTAGACTAAAAATAATAATAATTCCGACATCGAAGCGGGAATATAATATGGCTGTGTGTGTGTGTGTGTGTGTGTGTGTGTGTGTGTTTGTCCGACGATCTTGGCTGCTGTTTTATTGGTGTTTGTTTTTGTTGTTTAATAGTGTGTTTGATTGTTATTGTTCTTTTATTAGTTTATTTTTTGTATTCTTTATGAGTTAGCTGTGTAAGTACGGTTATTGAGGCATATCGATCTTTTCAACAAGCTTATCATCGCTGTCAGTCGTCACGTGTTAGATATGGACGATAGGCTTTTCGGGGAGGAAGAGGGGGAGGGGGAGGTGTAATTTCCGCTATTAGGAAATTTTCGCGCTCCGATCTCAGCCGCGAAATTTTCCTACGTGCAAAAATTGGCTGCCGTTGGGGTAGCTAGCTGTGGTGTTCTGTGACTCCCCTTCCCTTCTCTTCCTTTTCCTCTCCCTCACCTCTTACCCTCCCTTCCCTCCTTCCCCACCCCTCACTTCCCCACCACCTTACCTCCCTCAACCCTCTTCCTCACTTGTTCCCTCCCCCCCCATTCCTCCATCTCTTTCTCTCCTTTCTACCTCGCTTCTTCTCTCTCATCCTCTCTTGTTTCCCGCTACTTACAGTGAGTGGTGGTGTCGGGTCAAGGGCGACACCCACCTATGTTTATGGTGCGTGTCAACAAACTCTCTCTCTCTCTCTCTCTCTCTCTCTCTCTCTCTCTCTCTCTCTCTCTCTCTCTCATTTTCGGCTTTTTTTATTATTTGCCGCCCTGTTTCCTCCCCCACCCCCTCACCCTTCCTGCTCTTTCATATACCTGTCACTCGGCGTAATTACCTTCTTGTGTACGTGTCAACATAGGTAACTGCCTGTATATATTTACCTGGTTGTCCGATTACCTGTCTTCCTTCCGTCTTCCCTTCTCACCTGTTGCTCGCCCTACAGCCGGTCATAACTCCCCAGCCTTCCGCTAACCTGTACAGACCTGCTTTCCTTAGCCTTCCTTCTTCCCTTGTCTTTATTTCTTTCTTTCGTTCTTCCTACCTATCTACCTCCCTACCTCTCATTAAATTTGCCTTCCATCCTCCCTACCATTCCTACCTAACCACCCCCTCATCCTGCCTACCCACCATCCTGCCTACCCACAATTAAGCACCATTCGCCCCATGACAAGACCAGGGTGGTTAGCATAAAAACAAAACAAATCACTACAACGTATCCTCAATTATTTGGCCAATTATTCCACAAGGTTGAATTATCTGATCACCTCAAAGAATAATCGCTTCTGACTACTAATTAATTAATTGTAGCTAATGAATATCAACAAGTAGGTCAGCAGGTTGGAATAGAATATATTTAAAGAAACAAATGTATTTATTTTTTTTTGTCTTTGCTCCACGGTAATATATGTAGGTTAAATGTATTTCGGGATTTTTCTTGTTTGTTGTGTTTGTTGTGTTGTGTTTGTTTATATAAAGACATTAAGTTGGTGTATAAACTGAGCGGGTTTTTATATATATTGGTATTTAGGTTTAATGTGTCAAGGTGAAATGTTGGGGGGGGGGATGAAGAGGGTGGGAGTGAGGGGGTGAAGAGGGTGGGAGTGAGGGGGTGAAGAGGGGTGGGAGTGAGGGGGTGAAGAGGGTGGGAGTGAGGGGGGTGAAGAGGGGTGAGAGTGAGGGGGTGAAGAGGGGTGGGAGTGAGGGGGTGAAGAGGGGTGGGAGTGAGGGGGTGAAGAGGGTGGGAGTGAGGGGGTGAAGAGGGGTGGGAGTGAGGGTGGTGAAGAGGGTGGGAGTGAGGGGGTGAAGAGGGGTGGGAGTGAGGGGGTGAAGAGGGGTGGGAGTGAGGGGGTGAAGAGGGGTGGGAGTGAGGGGGTGAAGAGGGGTGGGAGTGAGGGGGTGAAGAGGGGTGGGAGTGAGGGGGTGAAGAGGGGTAGGAGTGAGGGTGGTGAAGAGGGGTGGGAGTGAGGTGAGGGGGAGAGTTTGTGAGGAGGATAAGTACGGATAAATTTAACCGAACTTAAGAGTAATATCCCCGTACAGTGGACCTCGACTCCAACCGGATTCATGGACTAAATTGAACCGGATTAGTACACAAATTTCACCGGATTTATGAGGAGATTAATCCGGATTTATGAGGAGATTAATCCGGTTTTATGAGAAGATGTAACCGGATTTATGAGGAGAAATACCCGGATTTATGAGGAGAAATAGCCGGATTTATGAGGAGATTAATCCGGTTTTACGAGGAGATATAACCGGATTTATGAGATTAATTCGGATTTATGGGTAAATTATGAGGGGTTAGCGGAGATTAATGGAACATGGCTGTGGACGTGTAGGGGATTAATTATATAGGCGCCTCCCACCACCGGCAACTGAGTCTTGTACATACATACATACATACATACATACTGTACACTTATAAGACAATACATACATACAAAGACAAGCACCTGGACGCGCTTCCCTCTCAATCGAAGGAAGAATCGATCGTACGACCCTTTAATAATTATCGTACGACCCTTTAATAATTATCGTACGACCCTTTAATAATTATCGTACGACCCTTTAATAATTATCCAACGACCCTTTAATAATTATCCAACGACCCTTTAATAATTATCGTACGACCCTTTAATAATTATCGTGCGACCCTTTAATAGTTATCGTACGACCCTTTGATAATTATCGTACGACCCTTTAATAATTATCGTACGACCCTTTACTAATTATTGTACGACCCTTTAATAATTATCCAACGACCCTTTAATAATTATCCAACGACCCTTTAATAATTATCGTACGACCCTCTAATAATTATCGTACAACCCTTTAATAATTATCGTGCGACCCTTTAATAGTTATCGTACGACCCTTTGATAATTATTGTACGACCTCTTAATAATAATATCGTACAACCTCCTAATAATTATCGTACGACCTCTTAATAATATTATCGTACGACCTCCTAATAATTATCGTACGACCTCTTAATAATATTATCGTACTACCTCCTAATAATTATCGTACAACTCTTTGTCAATTATCGTGCTACCCATTGTGTTTTTGTATCAACACTTAAGGTCGAGGTGTGAGGCCGAGGTGTGAAGTGTGGGGCCGAGGTGTGAAGTGTGAGGCCGAGGTGTGAAGTGTGAGGCCGAGGTGTGAGGTGTGGGGCCGAGGTGTGGGGCTGAGGTGTGAGGTGTGGGGCCGAGGTGTGAAGTGTGAGGCCGAGGTGTGAAGTGTGAGGCCGTGGTGTGATGTGTGAGGCCGAGGTGTGAGGTGTGGGGCCGAGGTGTGAAGTGTGAGGCCGAGGTGTGAAGTGTGAGGCCGTGGTGTGAGGTGTGGGGCCGAGGTGTGAGGTGTGGGGCCGAGGTGTGGGGCTGAGGTGTGAGGTGTGGGGCCGAGGTGTGAAGTGTGAGGCCGAGGTGTGAAGTGTGAGGCCGAGGTGTGAAGTGTGAGGCCGAGGTGTGAGGTGTGGGGCCGAGGTGTGGGGCTGAGGTGTGAGGGGCCGTGGGTGGCTGGCTGGCTGGCTTGTGTGATTACATTGGTATGAGTCTAGGTGAGGTGTGGGTGGTCCGGGGACTATTTTTGGCCACGCTGACCCTGAACTGTGTGTGTCCTGGGATTGTTGTTCTCTATGAGGGCAGGCAGGGAGAGGTGAGGTGAGGTGGAGATGGAGGGGTGGGGAGAGTAGGGGTGGGGAGAGGAGGGGCGGGGAGAGGAGGAGGGGTGGGGAGAGGAGGAGGAGTGGGGAGAGGAGGAGGAGGAGGTAGAAGTCTTCCTTGAGAGGTTTTTCACAAGTCCATCGGGGTCTTGCATGAAAACACTCTTGAACTCGGTACAATAATAAAAATAATAATAACAATAATGGAACGCCACCACAGGCAGAAGGCGGCCGAAGCTTACGTCAGGCGCAGAGTCCATGATCACCTTCACTTGATGTCGCGTTCTGATGACGTTTATTTGTTGTTGTTGTTGTTTTGTTGTTGTTTTTTAATATTCTGTCAATTTCTCTTCCATTTTCCCATTTACACTTTCGTTCTCGAGGTGTTTTTGTTTTGTTTTTTACCTATCTCCCCCCCCTCTCTCTCACCATCACTCCTCACCACCCCTCCCCTCCTCACCACCCCTCCCCCTCCTCACCACCCCTCCCCCTCCTCACCACCACTACCCCTCCTCACCACCCCTCCCCCCTCCTTACCACCCCTCCCCACCACCCCTTCCCCTCCTGACCACCACTACCCCCACCACAAAAGCACTCCCCACGAACACTACTCTTCTCACCACTTTCCTACCACCACCCTTCCTCACCACCCCTCCCCTCCTCATCCCATTACCACCCCTCACCTGTGGGTGGCAGGAGGGGCGGCGGGACCCACATTATGCCGCCCCCGGGACGCTTGTCTGCTTCACAACAACACATAACAAATCAATACACTCCTACCCTCTCCCTCCCTCCTTCCTCATCTCTCACCCTCCCTCCCTCCATCTCTACTTTACCTTCTTCTCTCCCTCATCTTCCTCCCTCCCTCATCTCCCTCCCTCCCTCATCTCCCTCCCTCCCTCTCTCTCTACTTTACCTTCTTCCCTCTCTTGTCTCCCTCCCTCCCTCACCTTCTTCCCTCCCTCATCTCCCTCCCTCCCTCATCTCCCTCCCTCATCTCCCTTCCTCCCTCCTATACTGTTCTAGTTTCTCCCCCTTGCCTTTCCTCGTCTCCCTCCCTTCTTCACCTTTTCCTCCCCTCCTTCCATCACCCTTCCTTCATATTCTCCCCGACCTCTTCCCTTTCCTCACCTCCCCACCCTTCCCATCCGTTTCTCACCACCCTTTCCTCCCCTCACCATTTCCCTTTCTCATCTCCCTCACACTCTCTCCTATCTTCCTTCCCTCACACACTCCCCCCCTTCCCTCACACACTCCCCCCTTCCCTCACACACTCCCCCCCTTCCCTCACACTCTCTCCTCTCTTCCTTCCCTCACACACTCCCCCCCTTCCCTCACACACTCCCCCCCTTCCCTCACACACTCCCCCCCTTCCCTCACACTCCCCCCCTTCCCTCACACTCCCCCCCCTTCCCTCACACTCTCTCCTCTCTTCCTTCCCTCACACACTCCCCCCCTTCCCTCACACACTCCCCCCTTCCCTCACACACTCCCCCCTTCCCTCACACACTCCCCCCCTTCCCTCACACTCTCTCCTCTCTTCCTTCCCTCACACACTCCCCCCCTTCCCTCACACACTCCCCCCCTTCCCTCACACACTCCCCCCTTCCCTCACACACTCCCCCCCTTCCCTCACACTCTCTCCTCTCTTCCTTCCCTCACACACTCCCCCCCTTCCCTCACACACTCCCCCCCTTCCCTCACACTCCCCCCCCTTCCCTCACACACACACACTCCCCCCTCACCCCTCCCCCTCACCCCTCCCCCTCACACACACACACACTCCCCCCTCACCCCTCCCCCTCACCCCTCCCCCTCACACTCCCCCTCACCCCTCCCCCCTCACACTCCCCCTCCCCCTCACCCCTCCCCCCTGTAAATAACAATACGTAGAGACAGATTGAGACAGATTTGGAATTTTCTTGTTTTATTTGTATTTATTTTTTTCTCTTTGTGTTTCGACAGGTCAAAGTGTCACGAGAAATGGCCAATTAAGAAGCGTATTTTATCCTCTCTTTCTACACCCACTTGTTTGTTTTGTTTACCTGTTTGTGCTGTTTATGTTTACCTGTTTGTGTTGTTCACCTGTTGATTATGTTGTTTAGTTTCTGTTTATTGTCGTTTTTCAATTATTTCTGTTTGTTTACCTTCTATATATCTACCTATCACCCCCCCCCCCCCCACTTACACCCATGCCTTCGTCGTGTGTTAACTGCAGTCAACGCCACACCAAGACGAGATGTCCCTGGGGCCGTCTCTCTCTCCCACACACACACACACACACACACACACACACACACACGCACACACACACACACACACACACACACATCGTTCTTATTTCCTTCGATAATTTGGAATTTTTATGTTTATTTTATTTATTTATTTATTTATTTATTTATTTCATTTTTTTCGCTTCATCTTCTTCCTCTCTTTTATTCCTCCCGCTTTTCCTCTTCCCCCCTCGTCTTTTCTCCAGTCTCCATCTTCCTCATATTCCTCCCTTCCTTCTCTCCTCATTGATCTGTTATTTACCTCTCTCTCTCTCTCTCTCTCTCTCTCTCTCTCTCTCTCTTGCTATTTATCGTTCCTCCCCTTTATTCGTTCTCTCTATGACCCTTCATCAGTTCCTGACCACTTATCTCCTTTCATTTAATTTTTTCTTGTTCTCCTCCTCTCCCCTCTCTCCCTTCTCTCTCTCTCTTATTGCCCTGCTCTCTTTCCCTCTCCCCTTCCTTCCATTCTCTCCCTCATTCTTCACTTCTTTCCTCCTCCTCCTCCTGTTCCACCTCCTCACCCCTTTCCATTCTTCCTTCTCCCCTCCTTGTTTCTTCTCTCCTTGTCTCTTCCCTCCTTGTCTCTTACCTCCTCACCCCTCACCCCTCACTCCTCACCCCTCACCCCTCACTCCTCACTCCTCACCCCTCACTCCTCACCCTCACCCCTCACTCCTCACCCCTCACCCCTCACCCCTCACTCCTCACCCCTCACTCCTCACCCCTCACCCCTCCCTCACCCCTCACTCCTCACTCCTCACCCCTCACCCCTCACCTCTCACCCCTCACCTCTCACATTCTCTCACTGTTTTCCCTCTGCATTTCCCCTCTGGGTTGACCTTCTCTCATGTCTTAGTTGAAGAAGTCTGTCTGTTTGTCTCCTGTCTGTCTGTTTGTCTCCTGTCTGTCTGTCTGTCTCCTGTCTGTGGAAATGTTAGTCTCCTGTCTGCCTGCCTGTCTCTGTCTGTCTCCTGTCTGTGGAAATGTTAGTCTCCTGTCTGTCTGTCTGTCTGTCTGTCTCCTGTCTGTGGAAATGTTAGTCTCCTGTCTGCCTGCCTGTCTCTGTCTGTCTCCTGTCTGTGGAAATGTTAGTCTCCTGTCTGTCTGTCTGTCTGTCTGTCTGTCTGTCTCCTGTCTGCCTGCCTGTCTTTGTCTGTCTCCTGTCTGTGGAAATGTTAGTCTCCTGTCTGTCTGCCTGTCTGTCTCTGTCTGTCTCCTGTCTGTGGAAATGTTAGTTGTTTGTGTTAGTTTAGTTGTTAGTTGAGTTACTTTGCTAATTTAGTTGTTTTTTTTGTTGATTTGTTAGCGGGAAATTTGATTACGTCATTAACTGGAACTTCTATGACGTCATTAACTGGAACTTTTATGACGTGTTCATTGTTAGTAGATAGGGAGGGATGGTGATAACTGGTGGTGTAGAGGTGATGGTGGTGGTTGTGATGGTGATTGAAGATGATGATGACGATGGGTACAGGAGTGCCAACCAGCCTCAGATATGGTGTTATGGGGGGGGGGGAGGAGGACGCAGGGCTGCCAACCTGAAAGTGACACATAAAGACGAATGCCAACACACACACACACACGCACACACACACACACACACGGCATGAAAAATCGGACACGTATCTAAATTGAATGTTGTGTGGCAAGTTATATTCACAGTGAGGGAAGTATTGTGTGGGTGTCTGTGTGTGTGTGGGGGAGGGTATGTGTGTTTGTATGTGAGGGGTAGATAGGTATGTGAGTGTGTTTGTGTATGTGTGGGTGGGGAGGGTATGTGTGTGTGTGTGGGGAGGGTATGTGTGTGTGTGTGGGGAGGGTATGTGTGTGTGTGGGGTGAGGGTATATGTGTGTGTGTGGGGAGGGTATATGTGTGTGTGGGGAGGGTATGTGTATGTGTGTGTGTGGGGAGGGTATGTGTATGTGTGTGTGGGGAGGGTATGTGTGTGTGTGTGGTGAGGGTATATGTATGTGTGTGTGGGGAGGGTATGTGTATGTGTGTGTGTGGGGAGGGTATATGTGTGTGTGTGGGGAGGGTATATGTGTGTGTGGGGAGGGTATGTGTGTGTGTGTGTAGGTTTGTGTATAATGTAGTCAGGTGTGAGATATATATACCTGTTGTAACATGTGGGAGGACCAATAAGCAAAACAAACACAAACAAAAAATGCACCTGTAACAAACACACTATACCTTACTGAGAACACCTTTCACCTCCAATTAATTACAACACCTGTGATCATCGTCATCACCATCATCGTCATCACCATCATCATCATCATCTTGTTTTGTGATCTGAAAAGTCCATTTAAACCGATTCACTGGTCTTAATGATTAGCCCGCGTGTGTGTGTGTGTGTGTGTGTGTGTGTGTGTGTGTTTATCAATTTATGCACCAGATGCTCTATTGTATTGTACCGTCCTGATACACTGGATATATTTTTTATCAGATGCGCGCTATTGTCAAGGCTTCTATTCAGGCTGTATTGCTCCGCGCCTGCACCTCCCTTCCTCTCCCCACCAAAAAAATTAGCGTGTTTTTGTACATTAATTTTTACTTTGGGATAATTAACATTTTTTTTCTTTTTATAGTTCGTGTGTGTGTGTGTGTGTGTGTGTTGCCTTTGGTAGGTAGGAGAATGAAAAATAATAATAATTAATGGTATTGATGTTCGATATTGTGTTGTGTTATTGGTACAGTGTGATGTGTTTATGGTGTTGTGATGTCCATGTGGTGTTCTTCACTAAAAACATCGGTCTCTCTCTCTCTCTCTCTCTCTCTCTCTCTCTCTCTCTCTCTCTCTCTCTCTCTCTCTCTCTCTCATATGGTGGTCGGTTATGTCAACAAAAGGAAGGTAAACTGGTTACCTGTCGTCCAAACACAACAGGTATAGATTGGCAGAGCAACGCCGTGATTGGTCAGTTCCATCAGGTAAAATCTTAAAGAAATAATAATAAATAATGGTTTAAGTTTAATAAATAATTAATTAGTGTTATGATTGGAATAAGTTAGCGTTAGGTTAGGTTAGATTAAGTTAGGTTAACGTTAGGGTGTTTAATCTTCAGGTGAAATAAATAAAATAAATGAATAACTGACTGAGATAAATATTCAATGAAGATGAAGACCTGATATGAAAAATAATTACTACCATGACGATACAAAATGAATAAATAGGAAACACAAAACGGAAGAATTGTTTACATAGAAGGAATACGGACCTAAATTTCACTCGTTTATTTATAACTAAGATGAAACAATTATAATATGACATGAATACAAAGTTTTATTAAAATTATGAATAAAACAAGATATAATAACGAAAATGAAAGTAAGTTAGAGATAATAAATCATTGAAATAAGCGACAGAAGAGGTGGGTACGGGTCACGCTAACTGTTCCCGCCTACCTGGATGCCTGTTGCGCGATAATGACAACAAATAATACACTTTTAACTCGCCGACCGACACAGTTCACATCAGATACATGTACATTTAAAGAGGAAGGCGCAGTTTCTTCATACGTTACTGTTACTGCTCCTTACTGTTCCCTGTTGTTTCTTATTGTTGCTGGGAGATTATAGATATTCCGCTTTGTTTTACCCGTTACTATACCCATTAACGACTGTTTTTGTATTTTGGGGTATTTTTGGTATTTGTTTTTGTATGTTTTTTATTTTGTTGTATTTGTTTGTTTTTGTATTTTTTTTTAGGTTAGAGACAGAATTTTGAGTGTGTGTGTGTGTGTGTGTGTGTGTGTGTGTGTGTTAGAGCCGCTGTACGGGATCATGATAACTTCTCCGTCAATTCACCTGAAGCTGCAGGTGACCCAGAGTAGTTTAGCCTTGTTACCTGGACACACCTAACTTGTTAAAACTATACTGTCCTTCCTTCCTTCCTACTGGGCCAGACTTTATACACACACACACATACATACATAAATGCACACACACGCACACTCACACACACAGAGGTCAACTCACTAAACATAACAACCCCTCCCCCCCTCCCCCCCGGCCCCTAATTCACCTTTCCCCAGATCAGTCTTGTTCTCAAACTAAGTCAACGTCTCAAAAGCCAAACTTAACTCCTAACTTAAAACTCAAACTTTCCAGACTCAGATGAAACTCTCTTAACCCATTGTAACTTACCTAACTTAATCTGTCTGTCTTTTGTTTATTAATATTGACGTATTTTATCACGTGAAGGTTTAGTCCAGGTTTAACCCATGGATCAGGTTTAGCCCCTGGATCGGGTTTAATCCATGGATCAGGTGTTTTGATTAATCATCGTGTATGAAGATTTGATGAGACGAACGAGTTCATGTTTTTTGTTGTTTTGTAATTAAGTGTGTGTGTGTATGTGACGAGGACGAACAGGCGGGGCTCAGCTCACCTAACCTAACCCACACACTGTTCCTTCCCACACACACACACACACTGCACCTGACCCACAGTGCTCGTCATACTAACACACACAAAGCGTTAAATAGTTTAGGTGTGTCATGACCCCAAGAGTATTGTGTGGTGTAAATAGACTCTTAGTGGCTATCAAGGTCATAACATTATACACTCGGGAGGGTCTATGAGAAAGGCAGAACCTCCACACACACACCTCTTACCGCGCCGTCTTCCTACTGGTCCGCCCGTCGACCAATCAGAGGCGGAGAGCTTTGTAGATGATGAAGGAAATATTGATCGGGGCGAGTGTGCTTAAGGCGAGCGGAAGAAAACAGCGGGGAAAACAACTAACTGTCTTGGCTGTCACAGAATCGATTACTTAGTGACTCCTTAGAGAGTAGCGGTGGTGGGGGGGGGGGGGCGTCACCACAAGCAACTGGTTATGTCATGAGAATAGAGGGGAGGAGGGGGAGAAAATCAACAGTGGATGGGGGGGAGGGGTAAAGCAAAAGAATGCAAGCAAAATCCCGCGCGCAATAGGAAGTAAAAATCCTCATAGCTGTAGAAGAAGACGATCAAAACGAAGTAAGAAACCCTTTTACGCGGGAGATTATGGCGGGAAATTATCCGCGGGAAGCAACAGCTGACGAATGAAAACAAATTCCGGTGCGTCAGAATGTTGGCGAAAAAAAGGTTTACATGAATATTAAACCGCTATTGGCAGATGTATCCGACACACATACCCCCAAAAAATATATATAAGACAGATTACTTTATAAAAATGGCGAATAAATTATTGTGTGAGAGAAACGGTTGAGGGAGAGGAGAAGGAGGGTCGACGGAAGTGGGTTTTGGCGGGAAATAATTGGCCTCATCGATAGCAACAGGATACATGGCAGGATAGACGACACTGCCACTCCTCCCGTCCAATAGACAGACAAATGGTGACACAATCTATCATGTTAGCTTAGACTCGTGCGCTGTTTACAACAATATATCATGTTATCCTTGGAGAATGAAATAGTCTGTTTTTTTTTCTTATCTTTTCATGGTATTAAAGTAAGTCCTACATAAGCCAGGCTAACCCAGGGTAATAAGCTTGGATTATTACCTCTAACTGTTGGGATTTGGTCCAAGAGGAATGTTCAGTGTGTGATAGAATTTGTTTGTGTGCTCTCTCTTGTATTCTTTCTTTCTTACCACTGTGTATTCCAGAAGTTATCAGTTCTCTCTCTTTTGCTCATTTCTTATATTCTTTTTATTTACCCAACTTGATTTCACACAAGAGGAAAGAAATAGATGAGTTTTCTCTTTGATTTTTTCAGGGCGGCGTAATTATAGATGGTTCATTAGAGAGAGAGAGAGAGAGAGAGAGAGAGAGTGTGTGTGTGTGTGTGTGTGTGTGTGTGTGTGTGTGTGTGTGTTTGTGTGTGTGTGTGTGTGTGTGTGTGTGTGTGTGTGTGATGGTATTAATAACAGACAGGGGAAAACGACTCAACAGGTGTGGCGTTCATATTAACGACACCCTCACTTCCACCCATGCTACCTGTCCCTCACCTGTTGCCCTGAACAATTCCCACCCTCTAGGTCCCTCCCCACACACTCCAGGTCCTCCCCACACACTCTAGGTCCCTCCCCACACACTCCAGCTCCTCCCCACACACTCTAGGTCCCTCCCCACACACTCCAGGTCCTCCCCACACACTCTAGGTCCCTCCCCACACACTCCAGGTCCTCCCCACACATTCCAGGTCCTCCCCACACATTCCAGGTCCTCCCCACACACTCCAGGTCCTCCCCACACACTTTAGGTCCCTCCCCACACACTCCAGGTCCCTCCCCACACACTCCAGGTCCCTCCCCACACACTCCAGGTCCTCCCCACACACTCCAGGTCCTCCCTACATACTCCAGGTCCTCCCCACACACTCCAGGTCCCTCCCCACACTCCTGCGAAGCCAACGTCTCCTACAGGTTGACTGGCAGCCGACTGTGTGAACCTCTCCTGAAGGTGGCGTGAGACTGTCTGTTGGGTGTCTGTCTGTTACTGGTATCGACTGACAGACTGATGAAGTGGAGTGAGTGTGACTGATGAAGGCACCTCTCTGGAACTTAACTGGTTCTGTCACGTGGAAGGTTTGGAAGTTAACTGTTACTGACTGGGTGTTAATGACTGTTACATACCTACTAGTCTTATGTAACAGCTACTGACAGAACTTTGGGGTCACCTGTTAGACGGGCTTACTGTCTTTAACTGGAAGTAACTGGAAGACCTTGATGCAGTCACGGTTAAACCAAGACTAGACTGGTACACCTATGAACTGGAACCTCTCCCCCCCCCCCCCCAAAAAAAAAAATGACAGTGGAGCATGGATCAATGACAGTCTGGAACAAGGAGCATGACAGTCTGGAACAAGGCGCATGACAGTCTGGAACAAGGAGCATGAGAGTCTGGAACAACGAGCATGAGAGTCTGGAACAAGGAGCATGAGAGTCTGGAACAAGGAGCATGAGAGTCTGGAACAAGGAGCATGGCAGTCTGGAATGCACTGAGTGACCCAGGCCAAATGAGTATACCGTATCGTTTGTTCCTTCAAAGGTCAACCAGCACAGCCTAGGTTTCCTCCCCTTCCTTTTCCCCTTCCCTCCTCTTCCCCCTCCCCTCCCCTTCCTTTTCCCCTTCCCCTTCCCTCCTCTTCCCCCTCCCCTTCCCTCCTCTTCCCCCTCCCCTTCCTTTTCCCCTTCCCTCCTCTTCTCCCTCCCCTCCCCTTCCTTTTCCCCTTCCCTCCTCTTCCCACCCCTCCTCCCCTCCCTTTTCCCCTTCCCTCCTCTTCCCCCCCTTCCTTTTCCCCTTCCCTCCTCTTCCCCCTCCCCTCCCCTTGTCTTTCACCTCCCTCCTTCTTTCCTCCCCTGTTCCTTCCCCTCTCTTCTTCACTCTTTTTCCTCCTTCCCCTGTCTACCATCGTCCTCTTTCTTCCTCTCTCTTCTCTCTCCATATCTCTCTCTCTCCTTCCCTTCCTCTCACCTCCCTTCCCCTCCTCTCTCTTCCCCTCCCCTCGGCTGATTGCTCTGAGCCGCTTACCTCCTCAGACCTGCCTGTGTGTGGGGGGGGGGGGGGGGGAGAGATACCATTATAGGGTACAAGTCAACACTGCTAGACTATTCCTGTGTTGTACTCCACCAGCTTACACACACACACACACACACACACACACCCACCCACACACACACACACACACACACACAGTATGAACAAGGTACTTGATTTCCGGCTGTCTGTCTGTCGGTCTGGCTACAGTGTTTACAGTACCTACCTTACCTGTAGATGTACGTGACTGGAGGAGGAGGTGTACGTGACTGGCTCCACCACCGTCTCTACCACCAGTTAATATTTCCAAGTAACTGTTTTTGATTTTATGGCCTGAGCTCGCGTCATCGTCACCATGGCAACCTCTCCCTCTCTCTCTCCCCCACCTCACCTCTACCCCCCTTCTCCCCCCCCCCCCACACCCCTCCCCCCCCCATCACTGCCAAGAAGACAAAGCAACATATTATCGGTTTTAAACACTTTTTGTTGTTGTTGTTAAGTGTTGCCGCAATTGTGACACCTGACATGGCGGCGCCGGTTAGCATAATTTACTTAATTAAATCCCAGGTGTGTGTGTGTGTGTGTGTGTGTGTGTGTGTGTGTGTGTGTGTGTGTGTGTGTGTGTGTGTGTGTCCTCCCCCTCTAACCCCCTTCTTCCCCATTCCTCCTTTCCCTTTCTCCCTCTTCCTTTATTCCCTCCCTCTCTTTCTCTTCCCTCACTGCCATATTCTGTCTCGTGAAGTGGTGGACGAGTGGAGAAGAGAAGAGGAGGGTGAGTGAGAGGGGGAGAGGGGTGGGGAGGGGGAAAGGGGAAGGGAGGCGAGGAGGGGGAAGGGGGGGGTGACAAACAGAATAATGCATAGACAAATATGTGGTCTGTTGAGGAAGGATTGATCCACACTGAGATGAAAGGTTCGTCCACATACATACATATACATACATACATACATACAGACATACATACATACATTCATACATGCATTAATACATACATACATACATACAGACATCCATTCATACATACATACATACATACATACATACATACATACATACAGACATCCATTCATACATACATCCATACATACATACATACATACATACACATATACACACACACAAGACCCACTCACACTCACAAGACCCACTCACACTCACAAGACACACTCACACTCACAAGACACACTCACACTCACAAGACACACTCAGACTCACAAGACACACTCAGACTCAAGGTGGTGGCCTATATGAGTCGCCACCACGTTGAACACACTTAAGGCAGGACGATCTCAGACGCACTTAGCTAAATGACACACTTGAACCCAACTGGAACACACTTTGGGGTGAAGACAATGCTGTGAGTCGAGCTGCATGAGTCTCCTTTCATAAAATTTACCCACAAGAGGAAACACACGCACGCACACACACACATATACACGCACACAAAAACGTACATAAGAAGCGTATACACAAAAAACACTCGCAATAACGTACATACACACAAAAAACATGAGAACACATACATATGAAACATACACATATACACAAAACACACACACAAACACAGACACAAACACACAAATACAAACATACACATAATGACTCTCAAATACATAAAGATACACTAAAATATACATACGAAAATACAAAAAAAAATATACACAAAACACACGCACAAATATACAAACAAACACAAAAACACAAATTCAATAAAACAAAAAAAATAACCAAAAGACAACCAAAAAACAACCAAAAGTCAACCAAAGGCACCACAAAATATTCTTCTCTCTACTCTTCCTTTTTCTTCTCTTTATTCTTCCTCTTCTTCTCTTTATTATTCTCTCTTCCTTGACTCGACATGGGGGGAAGGTTTGGTGTCAAGGTCTTGTGAAATACCACAACCCACCTGACACCCCACCTGTCTGAAGGGCGTCTTGCACCATCTCACAAGACATTGGGTGCTGCGTTACCTTGACGATAGTTGACGTGTTGGTGTCTCCCCCCCCCCCCCCCCCACTCTCTCTCTCTCTCTCTCTCTCTCTCTCTCTCTCTCTCTCTCTCTCTCTCTCTCTCTCTCATATATCTAGTGCCTTATAATGATTTACACCTTTTTGTACAGGACAGTGTCGCAGTACGTGGCAGGAGAGGCAGCATCTAGGTCACCTCATGCCCTGACCTGAACTGACCTGATCTCTAACGGACGGCCCTCAAGATGCTGGTGCTGAGTCAACTGAGGTCTTCATGGATCTCTCTTAAAGGTACTACACACACACATACACACACACACATTAGGTTGCGTTAGAGTGTTGTTTAAAGAAGCTGTAACCTGACAACACACTTTACTTGAGGTGTTGTGAGGTTTGAGCCGTCCCGTGAATTAATCCCGGGTGAGGGTGAGCCAGAGGGCGCGGGCCTCACCTGCTGCTGACCCGGAGTTTAAGGAAATGTAATTTGGACCGTCAAAGGCGCAGTGTGCCTCACAGGGCCAGGTGGAAGGCCCTGCTGGTGGCACCCGTCCATGTGATCATGATGGCTTTGTGGTGCACAGCCAGCCTCTAGTGCCATACAGGTGGTGGCCCTCTGGTGCCATACAGGTGATGGCCCTCTGGTGCCATACAGGTGGTGGCCCTCTGGTGCCATACAGGTGGTGGCCCTCTGGTGCCATACAGGTGGTGGTCCTCTGGTGCCATACAGGTGATGGCCCTCTGGTGCCATACAGGTGATGGCCCTCAGGTGCCATACAGGTGATGGCCCTCTGGTGCCATACAGTTGGTGGCCCTCTGGTGCCATACAGGTGGTGGCCCTTTGGTGCCATACAAGTGGTGGCCCTCAGTTACCATACAGGTTATGGTCCTCAGGAGCCATACAGATGATGGCCCTCTGGTGCCATACAGGTTATGGTCCTCAGGTGCCATACAGGTGGTGGACTCCCCCCCCCCCCTTTCTCTCTCTCTCTCTCTTGACCATCAGAGATCCCTCCTCCTCCTCCTCCATCTTCCCTGAGAGCTCTCCCCCACGCAGTCAAAACTTCTCAGCCTTTCAGTTTCCTCTCCACTCAAATATTCTTACGAGTCGGACCTTCCTAACACACACACACACACACACACACACACACACACACACACACACACACACACACATACACACACACACACACACACACATATTGATAACAACAACAATAATAATAACAAAAATAACAAACAAACAAACAAAAATAACAACAAACAAACAACAATAACAACAACAAACAAACAAACAACAATAACAACAACAAACAAACAACAACAACACCACCAACAACAACAACTGGTGCCAGTAACTGCTGCAGCCCACCAAAGTGTTCTCCATTCTGTTGTTCCATAAAGATGTCCTCTCAGTCTCTTTCATCTCCCATTTACTTTTTATCTCGCTACTCCTTTGATTATCTCACCTCGCTATCTCCTCTTTACTCCCTCCCCTCCCCTCCCCTCCTTCTTTCATGTTGCTCTCCTTTCATCTTTTTTTATTTGGCAATTTTATTATCTTTTACGGTGTTAAGTCCCTGATTTGTCGTGTGTGTGTGTGTGTGTGTGTGTGTGTGTGTGTGTGTGTGTGTGTGTTCGTTCGTTATCGCCGTCCACACTCTGTTTATCTGTGTCTCTTCATCTCTATATTTATTCCATTTTATGAGTTAGTCGATAATCTGGCGTTGACAACACTGCTTTAGACCCTCCACTTAATTGGCTACACTGATGAAGAAACCTGAGGCCTTTTCTGAACGATGGAAATATTAGTGTTGTTGTTGTTGTTGTTGTTGTTGTTGTTGTTGTTCTCTCTTTCTCTTCCCCCTTTCGTTATCGCTTTAATCCCAGTTCCTCTTTTATCCTTCATTCATCTTTGTTTGTTTATTCATTTTTTTTTGCATTTCTCGAATATCTCCATAACTATTGATGTCGTTTGATAAGGAACCCTCTCTTCCCTCTCCTCTCCCTCTCTCCCTCTCCTCTGCTTCTCCCTTTCCTCTGCCTCTCTTCTCTCCCCTCTCGCTCTATTCCCTCTCCCCTCCATCTCTCCTCTGTATCTTCTTCCCACTCTCCTCCTTCCTTTACCCTTCCCTTTCCCTCCCACTCTCTCCCCCACTCTCCCACCCCCACTCCCCCCTCCCTTCCTTCACCCCTTCCTTTCTCTCCCACCCCCACTCCCACCCCCCCACGAGCGGTGTATTGTGAACTCAGGCGAAAGAAAAGGGGCAATTCGATTCTCCCCCCCCCCTTCAAGCACTCGGCCCTATATCAGATGAAAAGGGAGAAGAAAGGGTTTGTTTACATTGGTGACATCATCGTGACGTCACAGGTGGAACGCTTTATTTACATCTCAAACACCCATCACAACATCCCTTCGTTTTTGGACCCATTATTTCCCTCCCTCCTCCCCACTCCCCACTCCCCACTCCCCCTCTCCCCACTCCCCCTCTCCCCTCCCCCTCCCCTTTCCCTCCTCCCCTCCCCTCTCCCCCACGATTCTCAAGTGTTGGTGCTGTGTGCTGGTGTATGTGTGCTGGTGTTAATGAGGTGGTGGAGTGTGTTGGTGAGGTGGTGGAGTGTGTTGGTGAGGTGGTGGAGTGTGTTGGTGAGGTGGTGGAGTGTGTTAATGAGGTGGTGGAGTGTGTTGGTGAGGTGGTGGAGTGTTTTGGTGAGGTGGTGGAGTGTGTTGGTGAGGTGGTGGGGTGGTGGAGTGTGTTGGTGAGGTGGTGGAGTGTGTTGGTGAGGTGGTGGAGTGTGTTGGTGGGGGGGGGGAATACAATACAGTCATGGGTGTGTACAGGGTGGAAAGAGGGTATTGACACACACACACACACACACACACACACACACACACACACACACACACACACGGATACACAAACACACTTACAGACACTCATATAGGTACAAAAACATACACACAGGGAAACAGTCACACATATACTTACACGGACATTGACATACACAGACAGACAGACACAGACAGACATACACAGACAGACAGACACAGACAGACAGACACAGACAGACATCAGGAGAAGAGACAGGAAGTGACGCAATAAACACGATGAAGACAGTCAACAAGACACACACACACAGACAGAGGGAGAAGGAAGGAAGGAAGGAAGGAAGAGAGGAGGAGGGGAGACGGTGTAGAAGAGGAAAATATAGAATAACTCTTCTCAGTCTTTTACTTCCTCCTTCTCCTCCTCTCTCTCTCTCTCTCTCTCTCTCTCTCTCTCTCTCTCTCTCTCTCTCTCTCTCTCCTCAACGCACCTTCCCATGTCACCTACCTCCCTTCTCCCACTCCTCCCCATCTCCCCTCCCCCTCCCCATCTCCCCTCCCCCCCCCCTTCACACAAGTTGCTGTTAGCGAAATTACAACTGCCACAAGAATGGTCGGACACACAACAGAGAGCCGTCCAGAGCAGCCTTCACCGTGTTCCAATATTTTCCCGCGAGCGCCAGGTAATTAGTGTACCATCGGGTCTCTTAAAAGGCAGACGCTCCCTCCCCCCTCCCCTGTTTCCCCCTCCCCCCCACCCTCCCCTGTTTCCCCCCCCCCTCCCTCAATAACGCCTCTATCGACTCTTAATAAGTGACTTCACCACCACCACCCTTAATGACTTCAGTGGTGTTGGGTGTTGGTTCTGTAGCGTTGATGTCAACTTATTGGCGTGGTGAGTGAAGGTTAGCGGGGGTAATAATGGCGCGTCGTCGTGTTTAATGGCAAGGGAGGGGAGTGATGGTGGTGGTTCGGTTGAAACTTAGTGACGTCATTGGAATTGGGTTACGTCACTGAATTAGATTTAGTGACGTCATCGGACTGATTTGTGATATTACCACTCTCTATCCCCTCCCCCCTCCCCTCCCCTCCCCTCCTCCCCTCCTCCCCTCCCCTACCCCTACAGCCACACACATCTCTCCCCACTACTTCCCTAAGCACTCCTCCGACCTCCCCCCACCCCATCTCCCCAACCCCATTCCTCCCAACACCCCATCTCCTCCCACACCCCACTCCTCCCCACCCCTTCCCCCCCACCCCCTTCTCTCCCCAACACCCATTCCCAACCCCCACCCCCGACACCCCTTCCTCCCAACACCCGCATCTCCCCAACACCCCTGCCGCCCCAACCCCCTTCTCCTCCCCACACCCACCCCCACACCCCATCCCTCCCCAACACCCTCCCTCCAACACCCCTCCCCCCCTTCTCCTCCCCAACACCCCCTCCTCCCCAACACCCCATCTCTCCCCAACACCCCTCCTCCCCATCTCCCCCAACACCCCCTTCTCCTCCCCAACACCCCCATCTCCCCCAACACCCCCTTCTCCTCCCCACAACACACACACCGCCGGGTCGTAATGTTAACAAGGTTCACTCTTCCATTTCCTGTGGCTGGATTATTCACCTTATTGATCTGTTGACGTTGTTTTCATTAGTGTGGTGTGGTGTGATGTGGTGTGGTGGTGTGGGTGGTGGTGTGGTGTGGTGTGGTGGTGTGGTTGTGGTGTGGTGGTGTGGGGTGTGGTGTGGTGGTGTGGTTGTGGTGTGGTGGTGTGGTAATGAAGTTGGTGTATGGTGGTATAGTTGCGTTATATGGTGTAATGATGGTGGTGTAGTGTTTTGGTTTGATGTGATGATAGTGATAATGGTGATAACAGTGACAATGGTGTAGTGGTTTGATATGGTGATAATGGTGATAGTGTTTGCTCTTTGTAGTATAGTGAGATTGGTGGGTCGAGGTTGGCGCTGAGGCCAGGTGAGTGCCAGGTAAATAGTCGTAGTCAAAGGTCACGTCTGGCACTGTGGCACCCATAACGTGTGTGTGTGTGTGTGTGTGTGTGTGATTCTAAGTTATTCAGACAGTATTTTATTTAATGACACACGCACACACACTGCATTCTGAGTGGTCGTACAGTAATTGTAGGCGGAGTCATTGCTGTAGTATGTGGGCGGTCATGTAGGTGTGTGGGTGAACCTAACCTAGACACGAAGGGCGGAATCAGTGCTTGGGTCATCAGTAGTCATTGTAAGTAGTGGCGGACGTTGCTGAGGGCGTTGGGGCGGGGCGGGGCGGGGCGGGGCGGAGGGGTGACTATCTCTCTTGTCAGTGTAGCGACAGACACACACACACACAGGTTGAGACTGTGTTGAAATACGTGTGAGTTGCTTTGATATGTTGTGTGATATTGAACCAAATTAAAAGACTGATGAATAAAATGTGTTGACATGTATTGTGTGTGACTAATGGGACGGTAAGATGAGGGTGAATAACATGAAGCGGGAATGAATGAATTGTTTGGTTGGTGGTGGTGGTTGTTGTTGTTGGTGGTGGTGGTTGGTGGTGGTGGTTGTTGTTGGTGGTGGTGGTGGTGGTGGTGGTTGGTGGTGGTGGAGGTGGTGGTTGTTGTTGTTGGTGGTGGAGGTGGTGGTTGGTGGCTGTTGGTGGTGGTGGTTGGTTGTTGGTGGTGGTGGTGGTGGTGGTGGTTGGTGGTGGTGGAGGTGGTGGTTGTTGTTGTTGGTGGTGGTGGTGGTGGTGGTGGTTGGTGGCTGTTGGTGGTGGTGGTTGGTGGTGGTTGTTGTTGGTGGTTGGTGGTGGTGGTGGTGGTTGGTGGTGGTGGAGGTGGTGGTGGTGGTGGTGGTTGTTGTTGTTGTTGGTGGTGGTGGTGGTGGTTGGTGGCTGTTGGTGGTGGTGGTTGGTGGTGGTTGTTGTTGGTGGTGGTGGAGGTGGTGGTTGGTGGCTGTTGGTGGTGGTGGTTGGTGGTGGTTGTTGTTGGTGGTGGTGGAGGTGGTGGTTGGTGGTTGGTGGTGGTGGAGGTGGTGGTTGTTGTTGTTGGTGGTGGAGGTGGTGGTTGGTGGTTGGTGGTTGTTGTGAATATGGTGTCTTGGCTTAATGTCGACCTCTAACCACGACAGAGTGAAAATAATGATTATCGTAGTTAGGCGCCGGTGTGTTTGGTCACTACCTAACCTAACCTAGACCACGGGGGGGGGGTAGGGAGGAGGTAAAGATAGAAGAGAGGGGAGAATACTGTGAGGGGTGGATGAGGGGAGGGGGTTAAAGGGAGGGTTAGAGCGGGCGCAGGTGAGCATCGTACACCGGCGTGAGGGGAGGAGGGGGGTGAGGGGAGGTGCCGCCACCTGTTGAAGCCGTGGCCATGCGAACCTCTCTACCACGCACGCCGGGGACGTGGGGGGGGGGGGGGGCGCACCTTCTGGGAGGGGCACCTGGATCCTTCAGGAGGAGGAGGAGTCACGGAGAATGGTAGGAAGAGAAGGATTAAAGGGAGGATGGATATTAGAGAGAGAGAGAGAGAGAGAGGTCATGGTGGTTTCCACAGTGACAGCGCTAGTGGTGGAGGGTCGGAGAGGAGGAGGGGTGGATAGGTGGCGGACGGGGGGTGGGGGGCGGCAGGCGGGGTGAGAGGGGGGGCAGTGACTCGGGTGGTGACGCTGGGGTGTGCTGGCCAGTTAGTTGATCTTCTCCCAGTGGTGGCTGAAGGCGGGCTGGCTCGCTAGCTCGCTGGCTTCGTATAGTGAGGTGCCTGCGTGTTCGAACCCCCCTCCCGTGAACATCCCCCCCTCCTCTCCTCCTCTTCCTTATCCTCTTCCCTTCTATCATCGTCCTCCCCTTCTCCCACCACCACTACACACGTCGTTCCTCCTCCTCCTCGTCCCCCGTCCACACACACACGCTGGGGGACCTTAACGCCCTAGGCACGTCACCCAGTGTGTGCCTGACCCGGGGGGCCATACCCGGGGCACGGGTCATGACCTCTTGATGGTGCCCCGCCCCGCGCCACCACGTGTATGATAACATAAAGGTAGGCTGCTGCTGCTGCCACTACTACTGCTACTACTGCTACTACTGGTACTACTTACTACTACTACTACTAATTCAACAACGACTACTACTACTACAACGACTACTGCCACTATTACTACTACTATTGACTACTACTACTACTGCCACTACTACCGCGTGATCCAACTCGCTCTGTCACGGAATGATAACATAAAGTTAGGCTACCACAACTACCAACATAACTACCACAATTACCACTGCTACCACCACAACCACCAGCTGATGCTACGCGTTGTCACGTGTATGCGTTAAGTTAGGGCGCCACAACTACCACCATTACTACTGCCTTTACTACCACAACTACCACCATTACTACTGCTATTACTACAACCACCACCTGAAGTTCCCGGCAGTGTCACATCTACTACTACTACCACCACCACCATCACAACTATCACCACTACCACCACCATCACAACTATCACCACTACCACCACCATCACAACTATCACCACTACCACCACCATCACAACTATCACCACTACTACCACCATCACAACTATCACCACTACTACCACAATCACAACCACCCACTCTCTTTCTGTGCCACGTGTATTAAAAATAAAGGTTTTCTGACCTGTCTACTACCACCGCAACTACAACAATCGGCACTACCACTATCACCACACTTACCACCATCGGAACTACTACACTCACGATCACAATGAACGAGTTGACGGTGGGAATTTTTTGGTAAGATGACAGGTCAATGGGTAAAGAAAACGGTTAAATTCACTATGGTGATGATATTTTAAAATAAATTGGGCCAAAAAGTGTCAAACATAAGGGTTAAAGTTGCTTAAAAGTCACGTGACTGTGAAAAAGCTCTGTGATTGGTTGTGACGTCACAGGTTGGCTCGAGCCACCAAGAGGGAGCCTGGAGGCAGCCAGCTGGGGTGGATGGGTTGTCACCAGCAAAATATAGGACTTATGGCCATATACCATGTTGATATACACAGGTATACCATATTTTTAGGTTATAATAAATTACTACTCAAGTATGATGGTGTGTATTTACTTGGTGGCTGCCAAAAGACCGATGACTCCAACAGGGAAGTTTTCATCACTGTTCTCTATTTCATGTCCGGAAAATATAAGTTTTCGTCACTGATGTTTGTATGTAATGTTGTGGACGGACCAGAGACGACCATGGTCAGGTGGCGTGTAATGTAACGAGCTTCATAGCTGGGTGGCGGAGTTCTCGATAATACTCTACAGTCATAAACACATCTACTTTGGGTCAATTTCTTTCATCTTCCTTGATGAACCCTGGAAGTAGCTGTCCAACCTTCTCGGCTGATCGGCTCTGTAAATAAAAATTAATAGATAATTAATTGTGCTTTACTGTACAACACAGCAATACCATATTGAATGGATATTAGCTGCCTATACAACAAATTTCATAGCGTAAACATTCCAAACAGTATTGGTATTATTTTGGTTTTGGTCATCTGGGGAACCTTAAGATTCTAACTACGGGATGAAGCACTTAAACAATAAGACACATTATCTCGACGGGATTTCTGTCGCAAAACATTTTTAGATCGCATAAGTAAATACGGGTCAAAGGTTAGGTTAGGTTAGGTTGAGTTACAAGGTTAGCTTAACATACACCGATGGGGGGGGGGGGGGGTAGTAACTCAAAACCAGTGATTGCCGATAGAAGTGAAGGTCTAAATCGTTCATAATACAACATAGTCTGCATGTTATTACTTCTAAATTGACTCGTATCTCCATCTAGTACTGATATAATCTGTAAATGCACTGAAAAAAAAAGTTTACCAGGTGAGACTACATGACAACTGAACTCGTGTGAACGTGAGAGCTGTTTATGTCCGTAAGCTGCTCTTCACGGCACATTTCCTCAATTACGAAATGCCCATGACTTAGACCATAAAAAACCACCCTTAGAACTTACCTGAACGTGGCATCTGGGGTCTGAAGAGGCCTTTGTACTCCCTCCGACTGCGGCGTGAGTTTGTTGGAGAACGTTGTCTGCGGGGAAACTGGTGACGTCATTGCAAATGGCGGCCCTGTTTCTAGAGAAATAAACTTATCTCGACTATTATAGCAGGACTTTAAACTTTTAATACAAATTGTATATACCGCATCACTCTACGAACGTGGCAGAGCGTATTTCTTGTGTTTACCCAGAACCGTCAACTCGTCCATTGGTACCACGACCGTAACCACAACAACCACCACCACCACCAAAACCCACAATTCTCTACCAGCCACACACACGGACTGAGTCACAATAAAATACCCATTGATGAAATTGAATTGAAATTAAAAACAAAACAACAACAGCAACAACAACAGCAACAACAACAACAACAACGATATTTGGACAATTAAATGGCCTCTCTAACCACATTTACAAGCCAAAAGAAACAACAACAATTAATCAACATCGCTACCAGCACTACCAGTATCACCTACCACTATCTCGACCTAAGTTCCTTGTAGAATAAAGTAGAGAGGTAAATTATATTCCCTTTACCCAAGAAAAAAATACTAATATAAATAATAATAATAATAATAATAATAATAATAATAATAATAATAATATAAAATTCTTGCAAAAAATTGCCAAATTGTCTGCTAAAAATTCTTCTAAGTGTGTAAACCACTTTAAAATATTCCCTAACGAGAAACTTTTCTTATTTTTCCCTTTACCTTATTTTCCCCCTTATTACTCTATTTTCCTACTTATTTACCTTATTTTCCCCCTTATTACGCTATTTTCCTACTTATTTACCCCCTTATTTACCTTCTGTGGTCTTGTGACGTCGTCTTCTCCCTAATTGAACTTTTGCAGCACGGGGCCAAAGTTCTGGGGGAAAAACAAAAAAAATCGGAAAATCTGGGGAAAAAATAAAAAAAATCGGAAAATCTGGGGGGAAAATCGTACAGGAAGTTAAGATGACAAGTACACGTTCAGATTTTTTTCTAATATTCGATTTTGAATGATTTGGATCTATATATAGGGGTGAGGGTGTGTTGGGTGAGTGTGTTGGGTGAGGGTGTGTTGGGTGAGTGTGTTGGGTGAGGGTGTGTTGGGTGAGTGTGTTGGGTGAGGGTGTGTTGGGTGAGGGTGTTGGGTGAGGGTGTGTTGGGTGAGGGTGTGTTGGGTGAGTGTGTTGGGTGAGGGTGTGTTGGGCGAGTGTGTTGGGTGAGGGTGTGTTGGATCTCTCCTTCTCCTCCTCTTCTTGGGTGTGGTGGGTCTCTCCTCTTTTTCTTCCTTCTCTTCCTCTTATCATCACCACCACCACCATCATCATCATCATCATCATCATCATCATCATCATCATCACCACCACCATCACCACCACCAGCATCATCATCATCATCACCACCACCACCACCACCACCACCACCACCACCACCACCATCATCATCATCATCACCACCATCATCATCATCATCATCACCACCACCACCACCACCACCACCACCACCATCATCATCATCATCATCATCATCATCATCACCACCATCACCACCACCACCATCATCATCATCACCACCACCACCACCATCACCATCACCATCATCACCACCACCACCATCATCATCATCATCATCATCAGTAATTATTCTAAAATATAAGTGATAATCACTCGCTCTTCACTATGATAATAATTCCACTTACGCCTCTTAAGTAGGGTGAGTTGGCGCTAGTTACAAGTGGTTAGGTAGTTAATACTCTCACTTATGAACGGTTAAGTAATTAAGTATCGAGGCTTAAGTGTAAGTGATGTGTTTAAATGTTAGTGAAAAGTGGAAGTGATGAGTTTTAAGTGTAAAGTGATTTGAAGTGTGTAGTGACAATTACGAGTGTTAAGTATAAGTGTAAAGTGATGAAGACAAAGTAAGTGTACTGCAATAATATTTAAGTGACAAGTGTTAAGTATAAGTAACACGTAGATCTGTGTCTGTCTGTCTCTAACCTGTTCTAGGCTACATAGGACAAGTCTCTCTCTCTCTCTCTCTCTCTCTCTCTCTCTCTCTCTCTCTCTCTCTCTCTCTCTCTCTCTCTCTCTCTCTCTCGTTTTATAAGACAGGTATAACACTCTTCCGTCTCTGTTGACAGGTGGGTCTGGCGCTATGATCCTTGGGTGCAACTGACAGGTGAGGTTAGGAAGTGACGCAGGTAAAGTACAGGTGCTGAGGTGTTACATAACGGTATAGTGGCAGGTACAGTACGTGTTATTAACGGTACCGTGACAGGTACAGTACGTGTTATTAACGGTACAGTGACAGGTACAGTACGTGTTATTAACGGTACAGTGGCAGGTACAGTACGTGTTATTAACGGTACAGTGGCTGGTACAGTACGTGTTATTAACGGTACAGTGACAGGTACAGTACGTGTTATTAACGGTACAGTGGCTGGTACAGTACGTGTTATTAACGGTACAGTGACAGGTACAGTACGTGTTATTAACGGTACAGTGACAGGTACAGTACGTGTTATTAACGGTACAGTGGCAGGTACAGTACGTGTTATTAACGGTACAGTGGCTGGTACAGTACGTGTTATTAACGGTACAGTGACAGGTACAGTACGTGTTATTAACGGTACAGTGACAGGTACAGTACGTGTTATTAACGGTACAATGACAGGTACAGTACGTGTTATTAACGGTACAGTGACAGGTACAGTACGTGTTATTAATGGTACAGTTACAGGTACAGTACGTGTTATTAACGGTACAGTAACAGGTACAGTACATGTTATTAACGGTACAGTGCGTGTTATTAACGGTACAGTGGCTGGTACAGTACGTGTTATTAACGGTACAGTGGCAGGTACAGTACGTGTTATTAACGGTACAGTGGCAGGTACAGTACGTGTTATTAACGGTACAGTGGCAGGTACAGTGCGTGTTATTAACGGTACAGTGGCAGGTACAGTACGTGTTATTAACGGTACAGTGGCAGGTACAGTGCGTGTTATTAACGGTACAGTGGCTGGTACAGTACGTGTTATTAACGGTACAGTGCGTGTTATTAACGGTACAGTGGCAGGTACAGTACGTGTTATTAACGGTACAGTGGCAGGTACAGTACGTGTTATTAACGGTACAGTGGCAGGTACAGTACGTGTTATTAACGGTACAGTGGCAGGTACAGTACGTGTTATTAACGGTACAGTGGCAGGTACAGTACGTGTTATTAACGGTACAGTGGCAGGTACAGTACGTGTTATTAACGGTACAATGACAGGTACAGTACGTGTTATTAACGGTACAGTGGCAGGTACAGTACGTGTTATTAACGGTACAGTGGCAGGTACAGTACGTGTTATTAACGGTACAGTGGCAGGTACAGTACGTGTTATTAACGGTACAGTGGCAGGTACAGTACGTGTTATTAACGGTACAGTGGCAGGTACAGTGCGTGTTATTAACGGTACAGTGGCAGGTACAGTACGTGTTATTAACGGTACAGTGGCAGGTACAGTGCGTGTTATTAACGGTACAGTGGCTGGTACAGTACGTGTTATTAACGGTGCAGTGGCAGGTACAGTGCGTGTTATTAACGGTACAGTAACAGGTACAGTGCGTGTTATTAACGGTACAGTAACAGGTACAGTACGTGTTATTAACGGTACAGTGGCAGGTACAGTGCGTGTTATTAACGGTACAGTGGCAGGTACAGTGCGTGTTATTAACGGTACAGTGGCAGGTACAGTACGTGTTATTAACGGTACAGTAACAGGTACAGTACGTGTTATTAACGGTACAGTTGCTGGTACAGTACGTGTTATTAACGGTACAGTGACAGGTACAGTGCGTGTTATTAACGGTACAGTGGCAGGTACAGTACGTGTTATTAACGGTGCAGTGACAGGTACAGTGCGTGTTATTAACGGTACAGTGGCTGGTACAGTGCATATCATTAACGGTATTTATGAGTAATAATTAATTAGTGAGGGACAATAAGAGGATAAATTGCCTTATTTACTAATTGGCACCTCAGGCTGTGGAGTTTACCAGATAACAACAATAATAATAATAATAATAATAATAATAATAATAATAATGATCATAATAAATTCTCAAAAGTTTGGATTTTTTTTAATATTTGAAAATGAATGGAAAGGTTTAGTTAAATTCTCAAGTTTAATAGAAGTTTGTTATTAAATTCACACACACAAAACACACACACACACACACACACACGGAGCGAGGAAATCTGTCCATTAAAATTTCTCACGTTTTGTAGAACGCTTGAGTTAGAAGTGGAGGGAAGGAGGGTAGTGGAGGGAGGGAGGGTAGTGGAGGGAGGGAGGGTAGTGGTGGGAGGGAGGGTAGCGGAGGGAGGGAGGGTAGCGGAGGGAGGGAGGGTAGTGGAGGGAGGGAGGGTAGCGGAGGGAGGGAGGGTAGTTTCGGAGGGAGGGAGGGAGGGAGGGTAGTGGAGGGAGGGAGGGTAGTGGAGGGAGGGAGGGTAGTGGAGGGAGGGAGGGTAGCGGAGGGAGGGAGGGTAGTGGTGGGAGGGAGGGTAGTGGAGGGAGGGAGGGTAGTGGAGGGAGGGAGTGGTTGAGTGGTGAGGGAGGGAGGAAGGGAAGGAGGGAAGGAGAAAGAATGGGAGAGGAGGAAGAAGGAAATTGTGAGAGGGGGAAGGGGAGGGAAATGAGTTAATAAAGAGAGGAAGGAAGAGGGGAGAGGAGGGATAGGGGGTAGATAAAGGGAGGAAGGAAGAAGGGAGGGGAGATAATCTTCCTCTTCCGTGACAGGTAACCAGTATCTTTTAGTACCTGTGAGAGAGGGTATAAAGAAACTAGTGATGGTGGTAGTTGTTGTAGTAGTTGTAGTGGTAGTAGTTGTTGTAGTGGTAGTAGTGGTGGTAGTTATTGTAGTGTTGGTAGTGGTGGTAGTTGTTGTAGTGGTGGTAGTTGTTGTAGTGGTGGTAGTTATTGTAGTGTTGGTAGTGGTGGTAGTTGTTGTAGTGGTAGTAGTGGTGGTAGTAGTAGTAACAGTAGAGACAGTCTGATGGGCACAGTGACAGTCTAATGGGTACAGTGACAGTCTAATGGGCACAGTGACAGTCTAATGGGCACAGTGACAGTCTAATGGGTGGTGAGGATGCTGTTCCACCAATGGGTTAATTACATCAATGGTCGGCTACCTGACTGTGTGTGTTACTAAGGTCGATGTGAGTGGGAGTGAGAGGGAGGGGGAGGTTAGGGGAGAGTGATGGAGAGGGGGAGGAAAATGGTAAGAGATAAAGGAAGAATAGGAGATAATAAGAGGAAGAAAGAG
>CAUDMG010001862.1:542500-568995 GCA_958450375.1 Homarus gammarus
TATTCGCCACTCATATTTAAACACCTAACCTATTTAAATCTATGTACCCCCCCCCCCCCCCACACACACCTGTCGTCACTACTAATTAATTCACCCTCACCTGAAGAAAACATTTACAATCAATGAAACACCCCCCCCCCCCGAGTGGGATCTGACCCCTCTCTGGGAACCAATTAAAACTTGTGTATTTCATGTGAGGTAAAATTTTCTCTCAGTCTCTACATTGGTGAGGTGGAGAAATATGTCAGGGATTTCTTTCTCACTCACGATTGATCCGGGGAAAATTTAGTCAATTAATGTTGTGTGGAAAAAATAGTTTATTGTTGGGGCCTTGTATAATGATGGTGATGATGGTGATGATGATGGTGATGATGATGAGGAGGAGGAGGAGTATTGAACTGACTCCAGGTAAAAAAATAATGTTAATGTCTTTCTTTTTTTGTAATGAGACAATGTACCTGTTATTACTGTACCAGGGAGAAGGGTACAGGTGAATGTTTGTAGTGGTGGTGGTGGTGGTGGTGGTCGTGGTGGTGGTGGTGGTGGTGGTGGTGGTAGTCAGTGTTGCAATACTTACCTTTACTTGTTTTACGTCATTCCATCCTCTCTCTCTCTCTCTCTCTCTCTCTCTCTCTCTCTCTCTCTCTCTCTCTCTCTCTCTCTCTCTCTCTCTCTCTCTCTCTCTCTCCCCGTCTATCTATCTATCTATCTGCATTAAAGGAAATATGTAATGAAATAGGAATATATATATAATTTGATGAAAGTATAAATGGGGAGGAAGAGAAAGGAAAGATGAAGGGAAGAGGGAGAGGTGTGGGGAGTAGGGGGTGATGGGAGTAAGGAAAGGTAGGGGAGGAGAGGGGAGAAAATTTATCAGGAGTAAGAAAAGGTGAGTGAGGGGAGAAGGGCGTTAGGGGAGGGAAGAGAAGAGGGAGGAGGTGAGGGGAAGGCACCGTAACAGCCTTGTCTAGTTCCGGGAATAGGTAATAGAAGGAAGTAATTAAGGACAGGTGAAGGAAGGAAAGAAGGAAGGAAGGAGGTGATAAAGAAGAGGACTTGGAGCAGGATAAAGAAGAATGAGACATAGAAATAAGAAGAAGAAGAAAAGAATGTCCACTAGTTCATCAACTCCCTCGAGAATAGAACATTTTCTTTATTCTTTCATTGTGAATAATCGCATTAATCTCAGTGAAAAAAGAATGAGCTTAAAGGATTATTATGATTGGTTCGAAGCTCCGACCCCTGGGAAGTGAACCCTTCTTGACTCAAAGCTCTGAACCCCAGAAGTGAAACCCTCTTGACTCGATGTTCCGACCCCTGGGAAGTGAACCCTTCTTGACTCAAAGCTCTGAACCCTCTTTTAGAGATCAACTCGACTAAAAACACACCTGGTTTGAGTACTCATTGGATTCTCACTATTTATATGATGTAATTACAGGTGTGATATCTTTGAGACATAATTGGGTAGTTTATTCCACTGCTTGTTTATCATTGTTTTGCTAAGTTAAAGTAAAGGGAGTCTTCGTGGTAGTTACAGTTCTATTATATTTGACATAATTGGGTAGTTATCCCACACCTTGACCCGCTGATAGTCAACTGATGTTAGGAATTATCTTATGTGCAGTAGTTCGTGATAGGTTTTTCTAGGCAATTAATAATGAGTTTGTTTTTTGGTCCTAATTGTAGTTCCTTATGTTGTGTGGTACTAAGAACTGTTTTGGGTGAGTTAATGAGTAGTGAGGAAGCTGAAGTGTTTTAAGTTTGAGTAAATTACGTGTTTTATCGTGTGTGTGTGTGTGTTATATTTACTTGTTTTATAGAGTATGTGTGTGTTTTTTTATCTTGTTTTATCGTGTGTTTTATTTCCTTGTTTTAATGTGTTTTTTCTCCCCCAGGTAAGCGGAAACACACAAGGAGGAACACAGGGTAGAGTATTGTCAACAGGTGACCGTCATGATCTAAAAGGTAAGCTGTGTTGTGTATCATGTCGTGGCAGGGGAATTTGTCATGTGGCTGGGACAATTATCATGTGGCAAGAGGAATTAGATATGTTAAGTTAGTTTAAATTTGGTTAGGTTAGGTTTTGTTAGGTTAGGTTTGGTTAGGTTAGGTTAGGTTAGGTTAGGTTTTGTTAGGTGAGGTTTGGTTAGGTTAGGTTAGGTTTGCGTTATTACTGCTGTTGTAAATATAAACATAACCAAAATAACATTACCCCCTTCCCCTCACCCCTACCCTCACCCCCACCTCCCCCTCCCTTCTTCTTCCCTTCCTGTCCACATCCTCCCCCCTTCCCCTACACTCTCCCCCACTCCTCCCCCACTCATCCCCCTCCTCTTCCTCCACCATCATCTGCCTTAAACGCATATTGGGTATAAGAGGAATCTTCTCTGTCACATCTTCCTCCCTCCTCCTTTCCTCCTCTCCTCTTCTCTTCTCCTCTTCTCCTCTTCTCCTCCTCCTCAAATTATAAAGAAGCCTGAGATTGGTTTCCTGTGTTCCTCCCCAGACACGCGTCCACCCTTGATCCCCTCCTTGGGCTGAGGGAACTGGGGGCTGGAGAATTGTGGGATTAAAGGCTGGGGGCTGAGGACTGTGCTGGGGCTGAGGACTGTTGGCTGGGGGCTGAGGACTGTGGTGGGGGCTGAGGACTGTGGTTGGGGCTGAGGACTGTGGTGGGGGTTGAGGACTGTGGTGGGGGCTGAGGACTGTGGTGGGGGTTGAGGACTGTGGTGGGGGTTGAGGACTGTGGTGGGGGCTGAGGACTGTGGTGGGGACTGAGGACTGTGGTGGGGGCTGAGGACTGTGGTGGGGGCTGAGGACTGTGGTGGGGGCTGAGGACTGTGGGCTTGGGGCTGAGGACTGTGGGCTGGGGGCTGAGGACTGTGGGTTGGGGGTTCAGGTCTGGGGGCTAGAAAATGGAATAGGGAATAAGGGCTAGGGGCTACAGGACTGATGATAGGAGTCTAAGGGCTGGGGGCTTAGAGGGCTGAGGGGTTATAGGTCTAAGAGAGAGTGAGTCTTCACCCCCTCCCCTCCCCACACCAACCACCATTCACAACACCTACCACCATTCACAGCACCTACCACCATTCACAGCACCTACCACCATTTGCAACACCTACCACCATTTACAACACCTACCACCATTCACAACCACCATACACAACCACCATTCACAACAAGAGACTAATGAGGCGAGGAGAGAGACCGTCCCTTAGGGGTTAATGGGGCGTCACTTAACCCCTTAATGGTATGTGGGTGGGGGGGGGGTGTGTTAATTAAGGGGGCTGAGAATAAGGGGTTAGTGTGAGGGGAAAGGGGGGGGGGAGAGCATGAGGGGGGAGTATGAGGGGTATTATTATTTTTTGTATTCCTCTCTCTCTCTCTGTCCTTTTCTCCCCTATCCCCTCCCCCTTTTCCCCTTCTCTCCTCCCCTCCTCCCCCACCCCCTTCCCCCCTTCCCCCCTCCTCCCCCACCCCCTTCTCCCCTTCCCCCCCCCCACCCCCCACCCACCCCTCAGCTGATTCAACAGATTACCAGAGACACGTGACTGCCTTGTTGACACTGATAATGGCCGCCTCAACCACTGTTAACTCCGGGTTCTGTCGTCGTGTCTACTCCCCCCTCCTCTTTCCCTTCCCTTCTTGTCGGCCCGGGATAGATAGACAGATAGATAGATAGGTCGGTGGATGGATGGATTGGTAAGCAGATTGAGAAAGAAAACCTGACCAATTACACACACACACACACACACACTCAAGTAATGCACGCAAACAGTCAAGCAGGACACAATCTCTTCCTCCTCTTCTTCCTCCTCCTTCCTCTTCTTCTGTCTCCTCCTCCTCTCTCTTCCACTTCCTCCTCTCTGCTATCTCTTCTCCTCCACCTGACTTCTCTCTCTTATTTTCTCCTCCTCTTCCTCCCTCCTCCTCTTCCTCCCTCCTCTTCCTCCCTCCTCTTCCTCCCTCCTCCTCTGTCCTCCTCTTCCTTCCTCTTCCTCCCTCTTCCTCCCTCCTCCTCTTCCTCCTGCTCCGGGAGGCGTTGTTCCGCCCCTCCGCCAAACAATGAAACACCAACAGACTAAGAGAAACATATTGTCTTGTTTTTCCTTGTTTTTTTTTCTTGTTTTTTTTTATATTTTTACTTGGCTTCCAAACATAAAACACTGATTGTTGTTGTTGTTTGTGTGTTTGTTTATAAGTGAGCAATATAGTGTTGTTCTTGTTTTGTTGTTGTTGTTGTTGTTGTTGTTCGTTCTTTTTTCACTTTTCAAACAGACTGCAAATTCTCTCTCTCTCTCTCTCTCTCTCTCTCTCTCTCGCGGAAATCTAAGACACAAATTGCTTTTACACCTTTTGTTATGCCCCACTTGGCTCTCAGGGGAAGGTGGGAGCATATATACTTGATTCCTGTCTGTCTGTCGGTGCATTACTTGAGTGTACTGTTTGAGTGTGATTTAAGTGCATTTTTTTGAGTGTTGAAGTCATTGTTTGAGTGTCTAATGAGTGTATTATGAGTGTGTATTGAGTGCATTGCTTGCCTGGTTGCACAATACCCTGTACTGTACATGATCTAAAACAGGGGAGAAAGAAAACACTGATAAACAAGAGAAATAAGAAGAAAGGTTAAACAAGAGACAGGGAGGAGGATGGGGAACAGGAGATACGTGATAAAATGAGGAATAAGGGAAATGGGGAAAAAGTCGTGATATGAACGTAGGGAGAATACCAGAGGAAGAAGGAGAATGAGAGAATGTGATAAACTAGATGATAAATGGAAGAATAGGCCGAAATGGATGAAGAAAGAGGCCATAGGGGAAATATGTGATAAAGTGAATAATAAGAATGGGAAAAAGCCATAAAGGAGAGGGAGAGAATAGGAGAAAAATGTGATAACAGAGAAGAATGAAAGGAAGTGAAGATAGATATAAAATAGAGGTAGAGAATAGAGGGGAATAGAGAGAATATAAGAAGAAAAGCCATAAAAAGAGAAGTGGAAGAAGGAGAAAAGAAAGGAATGAGATAAAGAGAAGAAAGAAAAGAAAAAGAGAAGACGTACATGGAACAGGAAGAACATAAAGGAAGAGACAAAAGAGAATAAATATGATAATAAAGGGAGAGACACAAGGGGTGAGGGGGTGAGGGAGTGTCAGGTGGGCTCTCCTCTGTATACACACGGGGGGGGGGGGGTGGTAACTTGACGACCAGACGAGCTAACTGATACGACGGGGCGGGTGCCATGGGAGTGCCAAGAGGTGCCATGGTGTCCTAGTCAAGTGAAATTAGGTGTCATAAAGTCCAGGGAGGGTGCCAGAAGGTGCCATGAAGTCCAAGGGTGTTGTAGGTAGTTCCAAGTAGTGCCGAGGTGTTTTACGCAGTGCCGTGGGTGTTAAGGTGAGTGTGGTGCTGGGAGCCTTCACCACTCTGACAACCAAACAGCGCCACCTTCCTCCTCCTCCACCGCCTCTTCCTCCTCTTCCTCCACCTGCTCCTCTTCCCCCCCCCTTCCCTCCTTCTCCTCCTCTTCCACCAGCTTCCCCCCTCCCCCCTCCCTCTCCTCCTTCTCTACCATTGTGTTGCTTTCCGCAGATTTTTCCCTCATAGGCAGAAACGTCTCGACCTGTCAGCTGAAGGGGGGGGGGGGTTGAGGGAAAGGGGGGAGGGAAGGAAGAAGTGGATAGGTTGGTTGGGAGAGGATAGGGGAGGGGAAAGAGCAAGGGGGGAGGGAAGGGTAGGAAGAGGAGGTGGAAACCCCCCCCCCCCCAAAAAAAAATATAAGGGGGAAGAGAAGAGAAAATATAATTAATAAATAAAAATAAATATATAAATCCGAATAAACTTTCCCTCTACATAAAAGTATACATAGAAAAAAAAATCCCCAGAACACGAAAAGTTTACTAAAAAAAAAAGAAATACAAAGAAAAAAGTAATTGGAAACAAAATCCCGAACTGAACATTTGTGTTTTTGTTACGATTTTTTTTTGTTTTGTTTTTGTTTTGTTTTTCATTTTCCTCAGGTGTCATAAACAGACCTGGCAGACATAACCAATTTGTGTGTCTACCTGTGTGGTGGGGGGGGGGAGGGGGGGTATGTAGGGTGAGGGAATAAAACTCTCTCTCTCTCTCTCTCTCTCTCTCTCTCTCTCTCTCTCTCTCTCTCTCTCTCTCTCTCTCTCTCTCTCTCTCTTTTTGTTTCTCTCCTATCATTTCCACCACTATCTCCCTCTTCTTCCTCTCCTCCTCCTCCTCTCTCTTCCTCTCCTTCGCCTTTTCTCTTCCCCACCTTATCCTCCCTCTCTATCTCTACTTCCTCTCCCCTCCCTCCCCCCCTCCCCTCCCTTCCCTCAGTTAACGTCAGTCAGAACCCTGGATGAATTACGCCAGGGAGACAAGCAGGAAGGGAGGAATGAGGGAGGGTAAGACGCAATGAGGGAGAGAGAGAGAGAGAGAGAGAGAACACCACCAACGACAGAAGCCAATTGGAGAAATTACCATCGGGACCTGAGTGAGTGGGGTCCTGGGGAGACGGGGTGAGAGGGAGGCTGAGGGGGAGAGGTGAGAGGGAGGCTGAGAGGGAGAGGAGGTGAGAGGGAGGCTGAGGGGAGAGGAGGTGAGAGGGAGGCTGAGGGGGAGAGGAGGGGAGGGAGGCTGAGGGGGAGAGGAGGTGAGAGGGAGGCTGAGGGGGGAGAGGGGGAGAGGAGGTGAGAGGGGAGAGGAGGTGAGAGGGAGGCTGAGGGGGGAGAGGAGGTGAGAGGGAGGCTGAGGGGGAGAGGAGAAAGGGGTCAAGAAGTTAAGAAAGGGGATGGGAGAGGAAAGTAAAGAGGGAGGAGGGGGAGGGGGGAGGGAGAGAGGGGGGGGGGAGGTAGAGAGGGGGGAGGGAGAGGGGGGAGGGGGAGAGGGGGGAGTAAAGTGGATATTATCTCGGCAGTTTCTGGGAGGTAAGTCTTGAATTTTCTGTCTGTCTCCCTGTCTGTCTGTCTCTCTGTCTGTCTGTCTCTGTCTGTCTGTCTCTCTGTCTGTCTGTCTCCCTGTCTGTCTGTCTCTCTGTCTGTCTGTCTCTCTGTCTGTCTGTCTCTCTGTCTGTCTGTCTCTCTGTCTCTTTGTGTGTTTGTATACCTTTCATTATCCTTCTCTTTCTCTCTCTGAAGGATAGGAAAGAAAAGATGATAAGAGTCAAAAAGGGAGACGAGGAGGACGAGGAGTGGAAGCAGTAAGTCAACCAAGGGGGAATTTAACTCATGTATTTAATTAGGTCCTGGAGGCCAAGATGTGTGTGTGTGTGTGTGTGTGTGTGTAAATGAACGCGGGACTCTACACCACATATAGAACACCCCCCCCCCTTTCCCCTCCCCCCTCTACCCTCCCCCTCTCCCTTTCTCCCCTCCCCCTCTCTCCCCTCCCCCTCTCCCTCTCTCACCTCCCCTCTCTCCCCTCCCCTCTCCCCACCCCAAGTGAGGAAAGTTATGGCCTAATTAGCGGCCATAATAAACATTGATCAATAAGCCAATCGTAGTTAATTAAGGGGTGAAACAACAGGGTAGTTAGATATAGGTGGTAATTAGGTAGTTATATAGGGTGGGTGGAGAAAGGGGAGCGTATATGAGGTGATTTAAAGGTAATTATAACAAGGGGTAATTAATTATAGAAGGGGGAGTGTTGGTGATTCGATTAATTTAGAAGGGGTTAATGTACGGTGGGGGGGGGGAGGGAGGTGAGAGAGAGAGAGAAGTAGAGGTAGAGAGAGAGAGAGAGAGAGAAGTAGAGGTAGAGAGAGAGAGAGAGAGAGAAGTAGAGGTAGAGAGAGAGAGAGAGAGAAGTAGAGGTAGAGAGAGGTAGAGAGAGAGAGAGGCTGTTGATCTAGATTGCTATATGACTTAGCGTGGCTTAAACTCGACAAATATTCATAGAGAGAGAATGTTGCTTTTACTTATATCTCAGGGCCAATTTTCTCTGTTGATGGTGGTAGTTGTGGTAGGTGGGTGGTGGAAGGGTTGGTAGGTGATGGTTGTAGTAGGAGGAAGGGAGGGAGGAAGAGAGGGGTAAATGGCGTAGAAATAGAGGAGGTGGTCAGGAAGAGGGGAAGGAGGAGGAGGGAAGGAAGGTGTAATAAAGTGTAGATATGAGAAATATACCGATAAAGGAGACGCTTTAATGAAGTGAGTGAGTTAGTGGCAAAAGCATATCCACTCCGTCATACATTCCCATACATTTTGATAAAGTTTAATTCATTTTGATGCATCCGATATGTTTTAATACATGTTGATAAATTTTAATACATTTTCTAACAGTTTCTTTCGTCTTCATACACTTCAATACATTATTATACATCACCATACATTTTGAAGCGCTTGTTGTATAGATTTAGCTGTAATGGTGGTGGTATGTTGTATGATCACTATAATTACTACTACTACTACTACTACTACTACTACTATTATTACTACTACTACTTAACACAACACTTAAGGAATGATGCAGGTTCGGAGCCCCTCAAGGTCACCCTACCCTCACCTCCCTATCTCCGTCTCTCACCTCTCCTTCCCTTCCTCACTCCTTTCTCTTTCTTACCTCTAACCTTCTCCATCTCCCTCCTTCACCTCACCTCACCTCACCTCACCTCCCGCTCCCCTGTCCGCTGAGATGGGCGTGTAAGTGTGTTCGATACCCTCCCTGCGGCCATGACCTCGTCTACACAAACTCAACATCTTCACTAATGATCACTTTTTGGGAGACAATTTAACTTTTTCTTGAATTTTAAAACGTTAAGAGGTTTGTTTTGATTGACTGTTAAAGGAAATAGAGACATAAGAGGGGGGTTAGGGGGTAGTGGTTAAAGCCGAAGTCAAGGCCAGGGGTGAGGATCCGAATGCGAATCTAATTTTGTAGGTAAACAAGAAATCTGAGGGCGATAAGTAACAGTGTTTCGGCGGCTCTTTATGGCGAGTGGACGATGAAGCCTGTGAGAGGGGTGGGGGGAGGGGATGAGAGGGAGGAGTGGGGGAGGGATTAGGGATGGTAGGAGGGTGGAAGAAAGGTGGGAGAGTGAGGGAGGGGATGATAAGGGTTGATCTCTCTGTATTCATTCCCTCCCTCCCTCCTTTCCTCCCCCCCTCCGTCTCCTATTCCCTGTCCAGAAAAAGCTCAGCAACTGTTGATTGACGTCACCAAGGTGTGTTGTGACCAAGGTGAGAGAGAAGAGAGAGAGAGAGAGAGAGAGAGAGAGAGAGAGAGAGACGGTACAGTATACTCACCATTGATAAGTAATTAACTGCCGGACAGGTATTTTTAATTGTTCCTCCTACCTGTCTTTCCCCCCCCCCCCCCTCACTCCCCTGCCCCCTTCTTTCACCCTTCTCCCTCTCTCACCCTCTTCTCTCATTACTCCCTTTCCATCTCCATCTCCCTCTCTTCCCCCATCCCCTCTCTTCCCCCATCCCCTCTTCACCACTTCACCCCTTCCCTCCCCTCTCTCTCATTTTACACCACAGGGGGAGGGGGGAGGGGGTTATGGGTGGCAGTGGGGTGGTGAGAAGGGTATCGATTGTGTGTACTCAACGTGGTGACTCCGATCATTAGGCCAAATGACAACAACCCAGCAAGAACAACAAACAAACAAACAAACGAAAACTACACAAGGCAGACAAGAACAACACCAACAACAGCTCACAACAAAAACATTGAAGAAGAATAACAAGAACAATAACAACAAAAACAAACAAGAACAACAACTATAAAAACGACAACAAACAAGAGAATATTGTTTTTGTGTTTGTTTTGTTCTTTCTTTCCTGCTCTTATTCTTATTTTTCTTTCTCTTTCTCTCTTATTCCTTCCTCATTTCTTCCTTCGTTCCTTCCTCCTCTTTCTCTTCTTCCTCTCCTGTCTTATTCCCTCTTCCTCTCCTTTCATCATCTTCCTCCTCTCTCCCTTTCTCTACTTTTCTTTTCCCTTTCAACAAACTTTTTTTCCTTTGAAGATTAAATGAAAATTTTCTTCAAACTTTCCCCGATGTTCAAAGGAGGAAAATGGTCTTGGTTGTCCAGCTGTTGTATCAGTGTTTATTAACCCAAGTTGAGGTAAATGTTGAGGGGTAAATGTTGAGGTAAATGTTGAGGTAAATGTTGAGGGGTAAATGTTGAGGTAAATGTTGAGGGGTAAATGTTGAGGTAAATGTTGAGGGGTAAATGTTGAGGTAAATGTTGAGGTAAATGTTGAGGGGTAAATGTTGAGGTAAATGTTGAGGGGTAAATGTTGAGGTAAATGTTGAGGGGTAAATGTTGAGGGGTAAATGTTGAGGTAAATGTTGAGGTAAATGTTGAGGGGTAAATGTTGAGGTAAATGTTGAGGGGTAAATGTTGAGGGGTAAATGTTGAGGTAAATGTTGAGGGGTAAATGTTGAGGTAAATGTTGAGGGGTAAATGTTGAGGGGTAAATGTTGAGGTAAATGTTGAGGGGTAAATGTTGAGGGGTAAATGTTGAGGTAAATGTTGAGGGGTAAATGTTGAGGTAAATGTTGAGGGGTAAATGTTGAGGGGTAAATGTTGAGGTAAATGTTGAGGTAAATGTTGAGGTAAATGTTGAGGGGTAAATGTTGAGGTAAATGTTGAGGTAAATGTTGAGGGGTAAATGTTGAGGTAAATGTTGAGGTAAATGTTGAGGGGTAACACAGGACAACAAATTTTTTATAATTCCCAGTTGCATGAGATTTCTTTAGTGTTTCTTACCATTTTTTATCTGCTGATTTCATATTTGAAACCAGTTTTGTTCTGCATGCTCCAGTTTTCATGTAATTTGAGGTTTTACATTCTAGCCGTTTGCGGTCAAATTAATTAATTACACGATTATGGTATCAATAGGGAGATATAATTTTGTCTGTTTTTTCTTTCAGATTTGGTCATGGCTACAAAGAGAAATCAATGTGTGAACAAACCTGATGCCTTCTGTTATATTTGTGGATACTTCACGCTTATTCGTCAGAGGCGCAATATAACATCGTTTGTGAGGCGCGGCTATAAAGCGTACTTCGGACTTACTCTTGGCGACCAAGACAAAAAATGGGCTCCACATGCTGTGTGTCATAACTGCGAAGAAATGCTGCGTGACTGGACAAAAGGAAAACGTAAGGGCTTACCGTTCGGAATTCCCATGACCTGGCGAGAACCGAAGGACCACACAACTGACTGCTATTTTTGTCTGATCAATACGAAGGGTGTTGGCAAGAAAAACAGACATAAAATATCGTATCCTAGTATCCCTTCAGCAATTCGACCTACTTTGCACTCTGATGAGCTACCAGTTCCAGTTTTTAATGGGTTGTCTCCAGCTGAAGAGGAGGGAAGCGACAAAGACCAAGAGAGTGAACATGAAACTCAAGAAATACTTGCAGATTCCGACGATTCTTCTGATGGTACACCAGAGTCATCAACCCCTCAGAAGTTTAGTCAGCCAGAGCTGAATGACCTTGTGCGTGATTTGGGTCTCTCCAAAAATGCAGCAGAAGTTCTAGCTTCTAGGTTGCAAGAAAAGGCTCTACTGAACCAGACCACAAAAGTTTCAGACTTCAGAAAGCGGGAACAGGATTTTGTGCCATTCTTTACAGAGGAGAATAAGTTTGTTTACTGTCATAATATCCCGGGTCTTCTCCAGGAATTAGGGATTCCATTGTATAGTCCAAATGACTGGCGATTATTTCTAGATAGTTGTAAGCGTAGCCTGAAGTGTGTGCTACTACATAATGGTAATGTCTATGCAGCTGTTCCAGTGGGTCATTCTGTGTGCTTACGAGAGGAGTATAATGACATTAAAACTGTGATTCACCTGCTAAAATACCATGAGCACAACTGGACAATTTGTGTTGACCTCAAAATGGTGAACTTCCTTCTTGGCCAACAAAGAGGATTTACAAAGTATCCCTGCTTTCTTTGCATGTGGGACAGCCGAGCTAGAGACAGGCATTGGAACCTGAAGGAGTGGCCCTTACGTGAGACTCTGGAAGCTGGTATGCCAAACATTGTCAATGATCCAATCGTCAGTCGAGAAAAGATCATATTTCCTCCTCTCCATATCAAGCTGGGCCTGATGAAACAGTTTGTCAGAGCATTAAATACTGATGGTGAATGCTTCCAACACATAGTCTCTGCTCACCCTGCTTTGTCATTTGAGAAGATAAAGGCAGGTGTGTTTGATGGACCACAAATTCGTGCACTTGTACGTGATCAAGACTTTGTCAGAAAGATGGACGACAAGGAAAGGGGTGCATGGCTTTCATTTGTGGCGGTAATGGAAAACTTTCTTGGTAATAAAAAGGCTGACAACTATGAAACCCTTGTAGCAACCATGTTGTCAGCCTTTCATGACCTTGGATGCAATATGAGTGTCAAACTCCATTTCCTATATAGTCATCTTGATAGATTCCCTGAGAACCTAGGGGCAGTAAGTGACGAGCAAGGCGAGCGGTTTCATCAGGATCTCAAGACCATGGAAGACCGCTACCAAGGGAGATGGGACAAACATATGATGGCAGACTACTGCTGGAGCATTAAACGAGAGTGCCCTGAGACATTTCACAAACGCAAGAGCTTCAAGCGCAAATTCCTACCTGGCTAAAATGTGATTGGGCTTTGTCTCCTCATAGTAACAAATTTCTTACCTAACAATGAGTTTTATACAAATTTCAACCTTTGTTTTAGATGGAACATGTTTCAAATTGTGTTGTTGAATAAATTTAGAATATGTAATATTTTATTGTTTATTACCCAGCTAATTTAATGACAGTTTAATGACATATTTTTCAAGATAGACGACGAGGTCAATAAGACGAAGACGAAATTTTGAAATTTCAAAATACCTTGATTGCAAAAAAACTAGAGCTTACAGAAAGAAACTAACTTCAGATATGAGATCAGCACACCCAAATTAGGTAGAATCAAGTGTTTATAGCAATGCAACAAAAACTTTGTTGACCAGTGTAAATGTTGAGGTAAATGTTGAGGGGTAAATGTTGAGGTAAATGTTGAGGTAAATGTTGAGGTAAATGTTGAGGGGTAAATGTTGGGGGGGGGGGGAGAAAGAAAGAGCGTGGGAGGTGGAGAGAGGAAGAGAGAGATAAAAAAATGGAACACAGTGTGAAAAGTCAACGATGTCAACAAACCAGCTTGAATTACATCAGCTGATCTCAGGAATGACGTCACGATGCTACAGGTGTGACGTCACGATGCTACAGGTGTGCCGTCACGAAGCTACAGGTGTGAGACAGAAGGGCTCATACTGTTCCTGTTCTCTCTCCCCCCACCCCACCCCCCCCACCCCGCTCATTCCCTCCACTCTTCTCCTCACTTCCCCCTCCTCCCCTTAAGCTATGTAAGGGTAGGTTAGCTGTAGGTTAGGCTTGGGGTGTAATGATAAGCTTTACGAATAGGTGAGGAGGGGGGGGGGAGGTGGGCAGGTAATTTATGAGGGGTCGTGCAGGTATCAGCTGATCGTGTCAACAAGAGGGTCATAATGGTGGCCGATATTACCTCTCTCTCTCTCTCTCTCTCTCTCTCTCTCTCTCTCTCTCTCTCTCTCTCTCTCTCTCTCTCTCTCTCTCATTATTATTATACCATCTTGTACAAATCTATGATCAAGTGCACTGTGCACATGCCATTACCCTGTGCACACGTGAGTCATCTTCATCTACGCTGTGCACACACTCAAAGGCTTGCTATTGGCTGGGTGGTGCTCATCGACGGCTGGTGATTGGTCGAACAATGAGCCAATAGCCGTGACATTCACCTTGGAAGTCGTCTATATAGATACAGATCTTGTTATTACTGCCTTGATGTGGCCTCTGATTGGTCGTCTGTCACTCTGATTGGTTAACTCTCACTCTGATTGGTTAACTCTCACTCTGATTGATTAGCTGTTGCACTGATTGGTCAATTGGTTGTTTTGATATGGTAGGGGTTGTAATCTGGCTGTGTGGTTTATGATACGTGTTTTAATCTGGATGCAAGAGTCTATTACCTGTATCTCGTTAATGTAATTACCTGAGTGTAATTAATTACCTTAATGCTGTAATGATTAATGCAATAAGAGTGACATTTGTGTTATTATTCTCCCTCTCCCTTCCCCCCCCCCCTTCCCTTCCCTTCCCCCCTGCTCCCTCACCATCTCCATCCCTTAAGCTTTAGGGGAGGGAGGGGATGTGGTAGGGGAGGATGGAGGGGATGTGGTAGGGGACGGAGGAGGGGGATGTGGTAGGGGAGGAGGGAGGAGATGGTATTATGTTTCCCTCCTCTCCTTCCCTCCCCTCCTTCCCTCCCCTCCTTCCCTCTCTCCTTCCCTCTCTCTTACCCTCTTCTCCCCTCTCTTCCCCTCATCACATTCCCCTGTTTATAATCTTCTCCTCACCTGTCTCTTTGTGAACAGGTGAACAAATAAACCATAACAAAAACAACAACAACAACATCGAGGTTCCTAAACCATTAAAAAACAAAACAATTCTACAGACGTTGATTTAACTTTAATGTGGAAATAATTTGTAAGTGTCGCTTTATATTTTTTTTCTTCTTTTATTTGTCACTAATTTGGCCAATTTGTAGCGAGGGTAAACACACAGGACCTCATTAAAAGTGGTTGCCAGCTTCTCGTGCCAGTGAACACGATAAATTGGGTGTGTGTGTGTGCGCGCGCGTGTGTGTGTGTGTGTGTGTGTGTGTGTGTGTGTGTGTGTGTGTGTGTGTTCTCACTTCCCTCTTTTCTTCCCTCCTCTCCTCACATCCATTCCCTGTTGTATTCCTTCCCTCGCCCCTTCTCTCTTCTCTTCCACTTCCCCTCCTCCCCCACCAATCTGCACCCTCCCCCTTCACCCCACCAAGCCCCTCCCTCCCCTTCCCCCCACCAAGCTCTAAGACACAATACAAATTAATCAATAAAAGACTAAAACAATATTTGAGCCTCAGGTGTGTCTTAATATAGGTCCAGCCAGGTGTTAAACCCACCCACTGAGGCGCTAAAGTAGAGTGACAGAGCAGGTGTAGGCCGCCGGGGGTAGGAGAGGGAGGGGTGTAATGGTGATGGGGGAAGAGGAGGGATGGTGGTGAAGGATAGGGGGTGATAGGAAGGGGGGGAGGGTGATAGGGGGGCTGCTGGGGAGGGAGGGGGGGGGTGGATGGGGGAGGGTAGTTATGGGAGGGAGAGGGGAATAGGTGGTGGTAATAGGTAAGCAGGACAACAGTTGGGGGGGTGATAGGTAGCGGCATAGGGGAGGAAAAGGGGAAGAGAGAGAGAGAGAGAGAGAGAGAGAGAGAGAGAGAGAGAGAGAGAGAGACCCTGTAAATGAAGACTAAAGATGATGGAGACATAGACAACAATATAGGTAAATAAATGAATAAATAGACAGACAGACAGACAAATAAGTGGATAATTAGACAGATAGATGATTACTGCAAAGACATACACGCAAAATAGACAGGTAGACAGATAGTTCAACAGACAAACAAACAGATAACATTGATTTATGGAACCTCATATAATCATAAAATATTCATACATAAAAGGTAACAGTAGTCCGTTAAGAAAGAATAATATGTCAACTTTTCCCGAATAAAATAACACCTGGCTGTATTAACCTCATTGTAAAGGTGTGTTAGAGTGACCAGCTTAACGTGTTTAAAATGTAGCGGGGAATCTCGGTGAGGGGTTTAAAGAGCTGCGGAAAGTTGGAAGAGTGTGTGAGAGGTTGGGATCATGTTGAAGTGTTAAACAGCGAAGGAAAGTTGGGAGTGTGTGTGTGTGTGTGTGTGTGTGTGTGTGTGTGTGTGTGTGTGTGTGTGTGTCCTTAAGGGCTGGGGAAAGTTGAGAGTGAGTGTGTGAGAGATCGGGAGAGTGTGAAAGAGGCTTGGAAAGTGCGAGAGAGTGTATTTCGACTTAATCTATTACATTTCGGTATAATTCGGCATATTTCAGCATAATTCGGTATATTTCGGCAAAAATCGGTATATATCGGCATAATTCGGTGTATTTCAGCATAATTCGGTATATTTCAGCATAATTCGGTATATTTCGGCATAAATCGGTATATTTCGGCAAAAATCGGTATATTTCAGCATAATTCGGTATATTTCAGCATAATTCGGTATACTTCAGCATAATTCAAAGGGCAAACACCGGAACAAACAATATCTATTAAACAGAGAGAGTGAAAGGGATGACCTGAGAGAGAGAGAGAGAGAGAGAGAGAGAGAGAGAGAGAGAGAGAGAGAGAGAGAGTGTTGATCTTGCTGGCGGGCAGTGTTGCGTCAGGCGAAGGGAGGGGGAAGGCTTGCACGAGCGAAAACTGGAATATATATTTAATGTTTGTTTTTGTATTTCAATTCGTTCTGGAAAAGTGGAGAGTTTGGTGTGACTTTGAAGTGTCGGGTGTTGGTAGATCAGTAACAACATGGAGCAGAGTTCGAGGGGGACATCAGGTCAGTCGAGTCATACTTGGGTTACAACTTGTGATGGTTGTCTTGTGGTTGGAGGTGGACCTTATTGAAATAGGTTCCGTCCGTGTGGCTGTAGTGCCATAGTAAATTACGCTAAGTTATGTTAGTTTAGGTTAGCTTTAGATTAGATCAGGTTATTTTAGGTTTAGCTTAAGTTGTCTTGGTTGAGCGTTAAGTTAGGTTAAATTAGGTTTGAATAAGTCAGCTTGTGGATTCGAGTCACGGCCGACGCATTCTGTAGATAAACAAACAAACGACTACATCAAAGACAAATGCCTCTATGAATTACGGAAATAACAAAACAAAAATAAACAAATAAATAGACGTTTTGCGTTGGAGAAACTTTTCAACATTCCAATCTCAAAGAAACCCAGAACAAAGCCCTTTGTCAACACGCCATCAAGAGGACGCTGTTGAGGCAAAGACGGCGCGTCAACAAGCAGTGTGGCCGCGCCTGTCTCACCTGCCCAGGGCGTGTGTGGTGGCGCGCGGTACGATCCTTCACAGGGTCCTACGTTCTGTTTCAGAGGCTTTATGACGTTCTATCTTACTGGAGCACGTCACACTTAATATATATGACGAGGGTTTATACTGTAAGAAGGATGATAGTCCCGTTCAATAAGGCTCCAGATTTTTTTTTATCGTATAGTGTATAAATTATAACAAAACACCGCAGTCTTCACGTTCACGGTATATGCTGCTATATAAAACTGGTATAGCAGTAACACACACACTGGTCTCACTTCAAGTTTATCCTTTATTGTTAAACGTATCTTTCACAACTGTCACCAAACTCACAAACAGTATTGGGTGACATGAGGTAAACACCAGTCTGTCCTGTTAAAGGTATAGTATTATAATAAATGAGTAACTTAATCAATCTCATTAAGTTTTGTGAAATTAAGTCTTGGTATAATCATTATTATTTTGTTGTACATTAATAATCTTAATGGTGAATATTTTTTACTGTAATTATTGTTATTTCAACGTATTTAAATAGCCTGTATCGGGATTATTATTATTATTATTATTTCAAAATATTTAAATAACCTGTCATGAGTATTACCATTACATGATATTGTTTTCCGGTACAGGATATAATATTACATGATATTGTTTTCCGGTACAGGATATAATATTGGAACACCAAGAGGTTTTCAGAGTTTGACAGACGACACTAAGTAATATTTGGAATAGTAGATCATTATTTCTTTATAAACGACAATTAATTATCTCAAATAAAACTCAGTGATTTTTATTAATATCCTGTGACGTTTGGCTGATATGGGGGATTAGTTAGCGTATTATGTTAATTTTGCGGGACTTCAGAGTAACAGTTCAACTTTCAACGAATGTAAAGAAGTTGTGTCTGGCAGTCGAGGTGACGGAGGAGAACACATACGCTAACGAGTTTGTTTTCTTCTAAATTGTGATGCAGTGTTTAGCGTTTACGAGTACCTTAATGTGATCTAGATGCTGCAACGTTCTCCTAAGGACCTAAACTGACGTAAGAACAGAGAAGTGACGTAGTGTGGACAGATAGTGAAAATTTGTCAACATATATAGAGGACGAGTGGATGGTCTACTTCACATTACTCATGGTCCGTTATTACATGTTCTTTGTTATTATTAGTGAAGTTTATGTAGACAGATAATATTTTTACACAATAATAATGTATACGTATTCTAGAATGCATTATTGTATCCTTAAAAGATGCCTTCATTGGGTCATATTTCGAGAAACTGTCACAAGAAATTTTGACGTAAAATCCAAAATGGCGTCGTCTACCTTCGCCACAGGTAGGCAGCCAAAGGTCAAGCGACTCCACTCTGAGTCTCGTACTGACAATACTCGGTAAAGGAAGGCTGTATGTAAAGATGATTGTGATTGGTGGATCTATTCATTGTTATTTAAGAGGAATTGTATAATGTGGTCTAAGGTTGGTATTTGAAATTGGTTTGGTTGTGTGGTTAGGTTAAGGTTTGGTTATGGTGGGTTATGGTAAGGTTAGGTTATGGTTAGGTAAGGTTAGGTTATGGTTAGGTTAGGTTAGGTTAGGTTAGGTTAGGTTAAAGTTCTCGGTTTCGTGGATCAAAGTATCAGGCAACACAGAGAACTCACAGAATTTCAAAATAACCCGTAATTTGAGTTTTAATTCCTGTAGATATATCATAAATACATGACTTGTGTATACTGGAGTACTGTCAAGCATTGGGAGGACAGACACATGACGATGCACCTAACCTAACCTAACCTAACCAAACCTAACCTAACCTAACCTAACCAAAACATTTCGTCCAAGGTTTTAAATTTTAAAGAAAGAAAACGGAAAAAATATAAAGACAGAAAACGTAACGATACATTCTTTTAAGGGGGGACTATACAGGACCACCAATACCCATACACTAAAGTCGGCTTACCAATCAACCACTGGGATTGTGGAACACGTTTAATAGCCAACATCACTATGGGTGGAAATTAAAAGCAAACAGATTGGATATCACGTGGCTTCCCGACGTAATTGACTTGGTTGTGTTGGATTTCGTGTTTTGAAGCCTAGGGAAAACACCTCCCTTCCTCCCTCCCTCCCTCTTACCCCTACATCCTACCTCTACTTCTCCCTCCCTCTTACCCCTCCACCTTCCTCTAGCCCAGGTGATGTTTGGACGAAATTCCACTGGACATGACAAATGATTTGCTGCCTTGGTTAGGTTAAATAAATAGCCTATCTAGTAAATAGCGCCTCCACTCAATAGCACCTCTAGCCAATAGCCCGTCTAGCCAATAGCCCGTCTAGCCAATAGCCCGTCATACAAGACACGAACCTCTCGGGATTGCGGCTTGAAAACTTGTCAAGATTCCCGGAAGAGTGTGGCGCTCTCCACCACTTACCGGTTTAAAATGTTTGGCCCCTGCCTTACTTGGTGGCTGTCAGATACTCGGTCTTACTTGGTGGCTGTCAGATACTCAGTTTTACTTGGTGGCTGTCAGAAACTTGGTTTTTACACGGTGGCTTTCATTTCCACTTCCAGAAATTGGTTATTAGAGAAATTAATTTGGAAATGAATTCTCAGGTTGGCAGTGACCAATGAAATATGCTTTATAGAGAGTAAATTCTAGACTGAGAAATATTTGAGAAATAATCGTGATGCTGAGTAGAATAATGAGAAATACTCGAGAAATACAGTGATTGTTAATTAACGGTGTGGAAATGATACCTGTTGCTCTTTACCTGCTTTTGTCAAGCTCTTCAGTAGTCAAGGTGAGGATTGTTGATGTTGTGTTGTGTTACCAGCCGTGTGTCGCCCAGTGAGGGAACCTGTTGTTCATATAAGCGTTGCCACGAGCCTCTTGATTCACATCGTTTTCAGTGGTAGTTGCTTTTACCAGTACCCAACCCCCAAAAAGTTGAGGTATATGTAAGGAGGAAATGTTTTTATTCAGCTTGTGGTTGTTGACATTTTGTGTGAGTTAGGTGGGAACAATATGGTGAGGTGCGCCATTAGTGGTGTGGGCGACACCTGCCTGCTGCCCACCTCCACCACCAGAATACTCCAAGATAAGCCGAGCCGTGTGGCTTAAAGCTGCCTGTATACTGCTGTGTCCTGCCCCACCCTGCATCACCGTCACTACCTTCCTGCCCCACCCTGCACCATCGTCACTACCGTCCTGCCCCACCCTGCATCACCGTCACTACCGTCCTGCCCTACCCTGCATCACCGTCACTACCTTCCTGCCCCACCCTGCACCATCGTCACTACCGTCCTGCCCCACCCTGCATCACCGTCACTACCGTCCTGCCCCACCCTACACTACCGTCCTGCCCCACCCTACACTACCGTCCTGCCCCACCCTACACTACCGTCCTGCACCACCCTACACTACCGTCCTGCACTACCCTACACCACCCTACACCACCACCACCTACCACCTTGTCATCCCCTCCTGGAAGGTTACGAATAATGTCTTTTCGTCGCTTGCTACCATTCTCTCTCTCTCTCTCTCTCTCTCTCTTCTCTCTCTCTCTCTCTCTCTCTCTCTCTCTCTCAACACGATAGGCTCTTAACGTATATACGCTGTGGCAAGAAACCGGATTTTTTCACCGACGCTCCCTACTTCCTTCCTTCCTTCCCTACCTTCCTTCTCCCTTCTCCACCCTTCTTCGCACTCCCTTCCTCCCTCCATTACTCTCTCACTCATTCCCGTCCGCCTTCAATTTCTTCCGACGACTTAAACCCTTGAGTACGATAACATAAACCCTTGAGTACGATAACTTAAACCCTTGAGTACGATAACATAAACCCTTGAGTACGATAACTTAAACCCTTGAGTACGATAACATAAACCCTTGAGGATGATAACTTAAACCCTTGAGTACGATAACATAAACCCTTGAGTACGATAACATAAACCCTTGAGTACGATAACTTAAACCCTTGAGTACGATAACAAATTGAGTACGATAACATTAACCCATTGAGGAGGCTTCAGGAGACTTTTACTTTTACGTGGGAGGAATGTTGGAGGTTGGAGATTGGTTGGGGGGAGAGGAGGTTCCGTGTTGGAGGGGGGGGGGGGCTATGTACTGTCTTTAGCTTCAATGTGTGTGTGTGTGTGTGTGTGTGTTCCTTACCTGTTGGCCGGTACGCTTAATACTACTATGCTCTATACCCGCTTGTTGGTCTTCATTTGTTTTTGGTAACGTCCTCCCCCCCCCCCCCTCTCCCTTTCTCCTTCTTGTTAATTTTCTTCGTCTGTTTCACCTTTATTTTGCCTTTTTTCTCGTCTTCTGTATTGTTGTTGTTGATTTTGTTATTGTTATTATTATTTTATTTAGTTCGTCTTACAAAAACATGGGTGAAGCGTACAGTGCCGTGGCTCTCTCTGTCTATCTGTCCGTCCGTCCATTTGTCTGTATGTCTGTCTGTCTTAACATGCTGCTCTCTGCCCCGTAACAGGAGCGTCGTCGCCCTGATGAATGCAACATTGGACAGGTGACTTGGCCGTTGTAGGGAGGTATGACGGTCCTTATTCATAATGAGGTCAGAGGTTGGGGTCATGAGGTCAAAGGTCAGGTTCATGAGATCAGAGGTCAGGGTCATGAGGGCAAAGGTTAGAGACATGAGGTCAAAGGTCAGGTTCATGTGGTCAAAAGTTAGTGTCATGAGGTCAAAGGTCAGAGGTAAGGGTCATGAGGTCCAAAGGTCAGTATCGAGGTCAGGGTCTGTCTCTCCTCCAGGTCTACGAGATAAGACAGAAATTTACTCGGGACATCTTGAGAGCTGTGATCCCCGGAGGGCGTGAAGACGAAGGAGGCAAGTTGAAGAGTTGGGCGTCTCGGTCATAACTCCTTCAGGAGATCAGTGCCACTTAACCATAACTGTTGAGCTTTACCTAAATATGACTTAGAGGGCCATATGATGTTGGGGGGAACTTTGACTGTATACTCCTTCATTACACACATACACACACAACACTATCATCACCACATACATACACACTATCATCACCACATACACACACAACACTATCATCACCACATACACATACACACTATCATCACTACATATATACACTATCATCACTACATATATACACTATCATCACCACATACATACACACTATCATCACTACATACACAACACTATCATCACCACATACATACACACTATCATCACCACATACACACACAACACTATCATCACCACATACACATACACACTATCATCACTACATATATACACTATCATCACTACATACATACACACTATCATCACCACATACACACACAACACTATCATCACCACATACATACACACTATCATCACTACATACATACACACTATCATCACTACATACATACACACTATCATCACCACATACACACACAACACTATCATCACCACATACATACACACTATCATCACTACACACACAACACTATCATCACCACATACATACACACTATCATCACCACATACATACACACTATCATCACCACATACACACACAACACTATCATCACCACACACATACACACTATCATCACTACATACATACACACTATCATCACTACATACATACACACTATCATCACCACACACACATACACACTATCATCACCACATACATACACACTATCATCACCACACACACATACACACTATCATCACCACATACATACACACTATCATCACCACACACACACACACACACTACACACACACACACACACACACACACACACTATCATCACTACACACATACACACTATCATCACCACATACACACACAACACTATCATCACCACATACATACACACTATCATCACCACACACACACAACACTATCATCACCACATACATACACACTATCATCACCACACACACACACACACTATCATCACCACATACATACACACTATCATCACCACACACACACACACACTATCATCACCACATACACACACACTATCATCACCACACACATACACACTATCATCACCACACACACACACACTATCATCACTACACACACACACACACTATCATCACCACACACACACACACACTATCATCACCACATACATACACACTATCATCACCACACACACACACTATCATCACCACACACATACACACTATCATCACCACACACACACACACACTATCATCACCACATACATACACACTATCATCACTAGACACACACACACACACACACACACTATCATCACTACTGTACACACACATACATACATTATCGTTATTACAAAAACACACACACAGTATCACTACACACACACACACTATCATCACTACACACATACACACTATCATCACTACACACACACACACTATCATCACCACACACATACACACTATCATCACCACATACATACACACTATCATCACTAGACACACACACACACACACACACACACTATCATCACTACTGTACACACACATACATACATTATCGTTATTACAAAAACACACACACAGTATCACTACACACACACACACACACACACACACACACACTCAATAATCACTACATAATTAACCTAACTGTAAGTATGTACTGTTAACTATGCACGGTATCCAACCTCACTTCTGCCAAACGACTCTTGTTATACAATAAAAGTAGATCTTTAAATATAACGTTTGGTCATCTAAATGAAATGGGCACTCCAAACATTATATAACTGAAAAAATTAGATCTGTTCCTGAACAGATCGTGTAAATCTCCCACCAAAATTACCTTCTCAAAAACCGGTTCATGCTCTCGACCTTTTGCCACAATAAAAAATCTAAATATGGATTATTATATATTTTATGACGAAAACACCGTCAATAAGGTATGTGAGACCATATACAATCCTGGTCCTTTTATCTAACTACCGAGTGACCCGAGATTGATGGTTAAGGTAAAACTAATGAGGCACAGGAAGAAGATAGCCAAGAGAAGAATACCTGTGGCATAGTTGCTTTAAGGCGAGAACGTCCTTAAGTAATTGGCTTTGTACACCGGAGCTCCGCGTAAGTCCACACTCCACTATGAGGTGGTATCTTGTAGCGATCCTTTTCCAATCTCTCCTGCGACGCCTCACGTCCTTCTCGGGGACCCCAATAGAACACGGAGCCCGTATAATAGTTTTATTGCCACTATGCCTCGGGGTTACTTAACCTATTCGGGACCAGTCACTGAGAGCACCCTATATACTGATAGAACCCCAGTCACTGATTGGACCCCAGTCACTGAGAGAACCCCATATACTGATAGAACCCCAGTCACTGAGAGAACCTCAGACACTGAGAGAACCCCATATACTGATAGAACCCCAGTCATTGAGAGAACCTCAGACACTGAGAGAACCCTAGACACTGAGAGAACCCCATATACTGATAGAACCCCAGTCACTGATAGAACCCCAGTCACTGAGAGAACCTCATACACTAAAAGAACCTCAGACACTGAGAGAACCCCAGTCACTGAGAGAACCCCAGTCACTGAGAGAACTCCATATACTGATAGAACCTCAGACACTGAGAGAACCTCAGACACTGAGAGAATCCAAGTCAGTGTGAGAACCTCAGACACTGAGAGATCCTTAGACACTGAGAGAACCCCAGACACTGAGAGAACCCCATATACTGATAGAACCCTAGTCACTGAGAGAACCTCAGACACTGAGAGAATCCAAGTCAGTGTGAGAACCTCAGACACTGAGAGAACCCCAGACATTGAGAGAACCTCAGTTAGTGTGGGTCCGTCAGATAGTGTGGGTCCGTCAGATAGTGTGGGTCCGTCAGATAGTGTGGGTCCCTCACATTACACACGCCTGGTCAGCACAGGTGATGCTCAGTAGCCAGAGACGACCGTCCAATTCGTATAATGCTTGCTACTGTAGGGTGTGCTCAAAGTATTTCTCCTTTTCCCTATATTGTTTTATATAATCCTGTTTTATAATACGTGGTCAATAATCGCTCAGGTAGTAGTTGATCTTGAATACCTGGTGTTCTTACCTGTGGCGTACCTGGCGATCCTAGCACACGTCAAGTTCTTTAAGTGTGCTCTGTAACCTCCAAGAAGAGTGACCAAACAGGAGAGTTAAAAGTTTGCTGACCAACACTGGGCATTTTGCGAGCCGTGTAACATGCTGGTTCCTCCTGTTGCTGAGCACTGCGACGTGTGTAAGGCGTGTATATGGGAGCATGACCATCACTCCTATATGATTGGCAGTTGTGTTGACAGAGACAACGTGGAGTCCTTCCTGGATATCCTAATTAGCTTCATGCTTCTAAAAGTAGTTCTCGTGGTAATATTTTCAATCTATTTGGCTGAGTATGGCCGCAATATCTTAGTTGAAGGGTTAATCTTCTAAATAGTGTTGGCTTCGCTCGTTCTGAACCATTGCAGATTAAACCTTCTTCTTCGACGAGAAAAGATGAAAAATAAACGCCGTACATATTTTAATGATAAATATTACGAGGAATTTAAAAATTAAATTAAGGTTCGGGAAGTGATTTTAGTGGCAAATCAGTCAGCCTGTCCCTTTAATGTTCTAAATCGTTTTGGGGATAACTAGTAAAAATCTTACCAGTAAATGTCATCCAGTCCCTTAGTATCTGAGAGTCTCATAGATGCTCGAGCATAACAGGACGAACCTTTAAAACTTACTCTGTTGAAGTGTGCAAACGCATTCTTTGTGGTAATCCCTTTCTGTTTGACCATGATTGTGCTTGTCTGGATGTCTGAAGTACTCCTTTAGATGATAGAGGACTTAGGCTTGGTCTTCGTGGTTCCCGTCTTCATGATCTTTGTTTCTGCTCATATCCTACTGATTACGTGTGATATGATATCCCCAGGGAGAGTGACCAAACAAGACGGTAAAAAGTTTGCTGATGAACATTGGACATTTTGCATACCGTGTAACATGTTAGTTTCCCCACTTGCCCGGCACTGCGAGCTGTGTGTGATGTGTGTGTGGGAACATGACCACCACTGCTACGCGATTGGCAACTGTGTAGGGCGAAACAACTTCTATTGTGTCCTGGCCACCATGTTCATCTTTATCATCCTGGTTTTCCTCGCATTAATCATCTTCGGGTTCTATATGGCAAGGTACGGAGTTACTCTGCAGATGGTGAGCATGTTAATTTACCTATCGGTGTTAAATTGCGCCCTGGCTTACTTTATTACCAGGCAACTTCAGCGACGCCAAAGGTTGAAAGACAAATTCCCAAAATATTTTAGTAATAGTAAATATGACTAATTCTTCTTGCGCGACACGACGGTCACAAGAACCTGGGGACGACGACAGAACAGTGACAGGACCCCCACACACCTGAGAACGACGACAGAACAGTGACAGGACCCCCCACACACCTGAGAACGACGACAGAACAGTGACAGGACCCCCACACACCTGAGAACGACGACAGAACAGTGACAGGAAGAAATATAAACATACTAGACGAACAACGGTGAGACAGAGATTTCCGAGGAGCAATGATAAGTAG
>CAUDMG010001863.1:0-20046 GCA_958450375.1 Homarus gammarus
ACCCTGTCTTAACTCCTTTTGTGTGTTTGTCCCAGAAATAGAACTTACGAACTTGACACCAGTGTGTTTCCTTTACCCCTGATTGGAAGCATCATCTGAGTCTCCCACACCATGCAACACATGTCTCCATGCGTGACGAATCGTAGCAATAGTCAGCAGATCCCGTGCCTCCACCAAGAAGTCTACAGCTTGTTTAACGTTAAACTTCTTCCAAAATTGTTTGACGAGAAGTTCTTGAGTCGCCACCTCTTGTTCCTTGTCCTCGTCGCTTTTGCTCTCGCTGTCGGTGTCACCCAGCATACGCAACTCATCCTTGGTGTTGGTAGAGTCGTTCAGGAGCTTGAACTTCTTTGCAGAGTACGCAGCTTTCACATTGCAAATCAACTCCTGGGCCATGGGCTGGATTAATGACGTAGTGTTGGGAGGAAGGAAGACCACTTTTACGTTGGGGTGACGATCCATAAGTAGGGGCGAGTGTCCAGGTGCGTTGTCAAGGAGCAACAAAATATTGAATGAAACATTCTGTTGCTCGCAGAATTTCTTCACGTCAGGAACAAAACAGTTGTCAAACCAGAAGAGGGACAGAGAAGAGGACATCCACGCCTTACGTGCGGTTAGCCAGTGGACATTAAGCTTGTTCGTGTCCATATTCTTGTAGGCGTTCGGCTTGCGGGCTGTGTGAATCACCGATATTTTTGGTTTACAGGTACCGAAGGCATTGGTGGTAAACAGGATGGTGATGCGTTCCTTCTGCAACTTCCGACCCCTTACCTTGCTGGCAGACTGGACAACGAAGGTCTTGGAAGGTAGCTTTTTCCAGAAAAGACCAGATTCGTCCATGTTAAACACCTGGTCGTCAGTGTACTGTCCTTCCTCCATAATCTCACGTAAGAACGGAGGAAAATCTCTAGCCGCCACACGGTCAGCACTCGCTTCCTCACCACCAATGTTGATGTTGGTGATCTTGTTCCTCTTCTTAAACCTATGCAGCCAACCAGAGGAAGCATTGAAGGGTTTGGGCTCTGCAATTCCCAGCTTACGTGACACTGCTGCGTATAGCTCACGTGCGTACAGCTCACGTGCGTACTCCTGCACTGAGCGCGTGTCCACCGCCATGTTGCGTCGCTCCTGACGAATCAAATAATTCACCAGCAAATTTTCCACTTTTGCCAGCACCCTGTTCTGGCAATACTTGATAGATGAAGCACCTGCAGACTTTGTGATTTTCATGTGCTCTTTGATCTTGGCTGCATCCTTCTTGATCGTGCGAATCATAGATTCGTTGACGCCATGCTGGCATTTGAGATCAACTTGCCGTGTTCCTTTCTCCAAATCTTGAATAATTTGGTTCTTCACCTCGTAGCTTAAGGAACGTCGTGTCTTCTTTGGCTTAGTGCCGCTGGGTCCAGGTAAGGAAAGGTCTCTCTTTGGTGGCGGTGGTGGTCTGGCGGAAGCCATTTTACGGAACAATGGAGGCGCGTTTACACGGTGTGGCCTTGAGGGATGAAACTGCCACGGCTAGGTCAAGCATCGTCTTTCCTCCCTCCCTCCCTCCCTCCCTCCCTCCCCCGGGTGGTCACGTCAGAATACTTTAAGCCAATTACAGCTAGCAGCAGAGGGGGGTAGGGATGCATGGCCAATCACAGTCCGATACGTCATATGATGTCAGTGATAACGCAACAAAGACACACACTGCGCAACCTTACCGCGCGGCTTGCCCAAGCGGAGGGAGGAGGAGGGAGAGGCGAGGAGCACAGGCAGGTAGGCGGGCGGGTGGCGCTTGGGGCAAATCTAAAAATATCGTCTCGAGCCGGACACTCACTGCGTATATGTGGAAAAAATCCGTGTTAAGTGAAAGTTCAGCTCTGGCGAGGCACCGCGTATACGGTAAAACGCGCTAAGTGAAACCGCGTTAGGCAGGGTAATGCTGTATTGTAAAAAAAGTCTTTCTCTCATACAATCATACTAATCGAAGGGAAATAATTTCTTCACCTTTTTTTACAAATAAGAGAAAAAACACTAAAATAGGCATTACAGTCTTGGCATAATTCAATGAAATTGGCAATATTTCACTCGCATGACAAAAAGGACAAATATAGTACAGTATAAGCATATATGGCATTTTTCCTGAACATTTGGACTCTAGATAATAATAACTAATAGTAATTAATAAGAAATAAAAAAAATATTGAATAATAATAATAAAGGACCATAAATAAATACAAAAATTAAGAAAAAAGATCAATAGTGAGAAACGATATATGTACAGAATGTTAAAAAATATATTAATTATCATAAGATCAAAAACATGAGTCATAAGCTTTCTTTGTGTGTTAAGATTTCACACTGAGTGAGGGCGGAGGAGTCAGGGATCTCAGGTGTTCTGTCTGAGCTGTCTCCTGTGTATAGTGAAACTATCAAACTACATGTAAGGGTATTGACAAACTTTGTCATCCAGCAGCCAAATGTCAATACTGTACAGTATTTCTTTGTTTTTATTTATATATTGGTATTATTTTTATTTATTTCTCACATTGCCTGTTATATATATTATTTTAAGAAAACTATGGCTGCAGGAGGAAAATACACACACAACTTTTTCTTAATTATTCCCTGCTTAAATGGGGGCTGCATCTTATATGACATAAAATATGGTACAGGTCCACCACCGGTTTTCCAGCACCCTTGGTTCCAAAGCCTTGCCGGCTTATCTGTTTTGCCGGACCAACCGAGGTCAGGTAATAATAATTCAACAATACACCTTTGACCCACTAATGATACACCTCCTGTGTCTCTAAAGCACCATGGACTCCTAGAAACTTAAAGTAAACTATGTGAAGTTTATAGTAATAAAACTCAATATTTACCAATTACACTTTGTAAATTAGACGATCTCCCACCAATTACATTTCAGGACGCTATCATCCTCCCAAATTCTGAAATAAATATGTTAGGCCTCACCATTTCCTTGAATATGTCCTGGAAATCACACATCCTTAGTATAACTAAAGCTGCCTCCCGAAAGTTGGGAATGCTGTACAGATGCCGCAGCTACTTCACTCCTGAGCAGTTGCTCCAAGTATATAGGGAAATCATTCGTCCTAACTTGGAGTACTGCTCTCATAGCTGGGGTGGCTCTTCTTCTGTCCAACTATTAGATAGGGTGGAATCAAAGGCATTTTGTCTTATTAACTCTCCTCCTTTAGTCGACAATTTCTCTCCCCTTTCTCTTCGCCACAATGTTGCTTCACTCTCTCTCTCTTACAGGTACTTTAACGGGCAATGTTCTGTGGATTTAGCATCCTGTGTACCGCCGGCAAGGCCGTGGGTTCGTAACACACGTCTTGCCCGTGGTGCCCACCGTTTCTCTGTGGATGTCGGTCACACGAGAATAACCTGTTATAGTACAGTACATCCTTCTTTCCTCACACAGCCAATCTGTGGAATGCTCTGCCTTCTTCTGTGTTTCCATGCTCTTACAATCTGTCTCACTTTAAAAAGCTGGTTTTCCGGCATCTTCGTGGTGTAGGTTAATACAGTATAACCTTTTTTTTTCTATATTTACAATTTTTTTCCGTTCTTTTTTTTTTCGCCCCCCAGGCTCCGTTGTGGGTCGTTTGACCTGTGCCCAGGTGGGCTAATTCCCGTAAAAAAAAAAAAAAAATACTCAAATTAATCACTATCTTACAAGGATTCCAGTAATGTAAGTTATATTCTGCTAAGTCTAGTCAGCTACATTTTATAAGATAAAAATTTTAAGCCTAAAACTACCTTCACCCTGGCTGGGAGGGAGGGAAGTTAAGCGCCCTCTCATAATTTTGTCCGGAATAAAGGAGGTGCCGGACCATCAGTTCCCGGAAAATCTGTGGTGTACCTGTACTTATTTCTGGGGCCAACTGTAGATCATACTTACATACTTGTCATTGTAGTTGTTTGATGACTTTCAATAATGACATATGTTCTCTTGTCCCTTATCAGCTGTTCACAACAATGCTGGATAGATGTTCACCTGAGGACAGTCTTCTGCATCTCCGCCAGAACATTCCCCTAATAATGGCTCAGCAGCTCCATAAACATGCAACAATTTCCACCCATTTAGTGTTGGCAGCATTTTCCCTCGCCCTGGGTCGTTCATTCACATTTGAAGATTATGCCGTTGACTGTGATCCCAGCCTTGCTCTCCCACAACAGGTGAATGTTACCACCAAACTATATCTGTTTTTTACCTTGAGATAAATAATTTTTTATCTTTTAAACCAGTATATGGCATTTGTTGTGTCTACATGAACAATTATGGTACTAAAATTTCACAGTTTTTTGATGGGACAATTTTATTAATTTCAGGTTGTGTTGTTCATCCCATTGATGGCATTGCTTCCCCATTCAGCACAAGACATTGCACTCTGCCACAATGCTTTGATGGTGATGCTCGACTTATTGCACAAGGTGGTTACCAAACCTGTTTGCTTTTATTGAAGACATAATTGACCTTTATTATTACTACTACTACTACTACTACTACTACTACTACTACTACTACTACTACTACTACTACTACTACTACTACTACTACTTTTTTTTTTTTTTTTTTCTTTTTTTTTTTTTTTTTAACGTGGCCTCCAGCCTCCCCCAATAGCCACACCTTCGCCACCATTTATTTACCTTAATATTAAATATCCTAATACATAATAAGCTATCCTATCTGTGTTAAATTAGTTGAGCCGCAGATCTATGCGGCATTCAGTGACTGTAGCCTCATAGTCAATATCTGCAGCAGTTGTCGAAGTAGGGGCAGAAGCTCTCGTTCCCCTGAGGCAGAGCAAAGCCGACCGAAGGAGAGAGAAGGACAGTCGACATCTCATCCAGGCTGTAACATAACTTCTGGGCTGCTGCTTCTGTTCGGAGATCACCTCCGCGAGTCTGGCGTAGAAACATCTTGCACTTGGGCCCATCCCACCAGAGGTTGTGAACACTAGAGGAGTGAAGCTGCCTTGATCAACGTTTTGAATTCTCTCCCCATATGCCCTTCTCTTGTCGTTCTCGTTCCTCCTATGTGCAGCATCGAGAGCTAGGTTACGGTGACAAGTGGCCATGGGATCGAAAATCCTGATGTCGAAGAAAGCTCGCTGTCCCCGCGTCCAGAATCCTCGAGCACTGACGTCCACACGGGCTTCGTTAGATGTGTTTGAAGTCCTGTGTTGGAAGATCTCGCCATCCAGTGGAAGGAGGGTCGGTTCTACCATGACGTCCCGGCAGATTTCCTTCAACATATTTGCTGTGAGATCCCTTACCTCGTCATGCCTCATGCATATGAAGCCCCCCTTCTTGCAGACCATGGCGTGATCGCCGTCATAGGAAGAGCCACACACGCATTGGGAGGGCAAACCATCTACTGGCCAACCGTACCTTAGAGCAATGGCATCTGTAAATTCTTGTTTGTTAAGGCTGAAACCATTTGCCCTTATCGGTAACGTAGTTAACCAGTTCGAGGCGCCCACCTCCTGCGCTATAGCTACTTTTTTTGTCAAATTTTCTGGAACCTGCAGCAATAGTTGCTGCAACATGTCATTTTGGCAGTGCTGCCGATCTGTTGTAATGGCCCTACGGATCTTATTTACTTCCCTGGTGTCCACTTCCCCTGTTGCATTCTGGGCTATTATGTGGTCAGTGAGGGCTGCCGTGAGCTTAAGTGAATTTTGATGTTCAGTGTCAGCAATCTCCTCTGGATTAGTTAGTCCCATCCCTCCCAGTCTTGGTGGAAGTGCAAGAAGTGTTCTTTCTGCTGGGGTTAAGTCAGGGTGTTTCACTAGTTTGGGAATGAACTTGACACTGATGGCTTCTTCCAGAGGGTGGAGGAGGGGTCCGATCTCAGGGATGGTACGCATCAGGTAGTTCCAGCGATGCTTGACTCCATGGGTGAATGCTGCAAAGGCCGCATGTGGCTCTGTGTTAGCAATCTCAGATAGAGCTTGGATTTCGCTAACCCACTCATTCACCTTTCCAGCTACGTACTCGGTCTTGAAGTCCGTAGTGCCAATTACTGCGCCTAGATGTCTTTGGCCGTCCTTAGTTACTTTGACCTCACTTCCGCCAAAAGCCTCCAAAGCCCGTTCATAATGTTCTGGCTTCACGATGAGGAAGGACTTGCTAGCGTTTGGGTGGTACCCTATTTGTGGACCTCGCGATGTTACCAGGTCCCACCACTTTTTGATGTCCTCCACTTTTCCTGCTCCTGTAAGGTCATCAGCATATGCTACTTGTTTGACCCCGGTTGTTTCAAATTTTATTTCTTGTTGGAGCACTGATAGTCCAATTGCATACATTGCCATTGCTACGGGGTCCCCCTGTGTTGTTCCCTCGGTCGACTGTAGGATGGTATCACCTCGTAGAGCCTTGTTGTTTACTACGTAGAGGTCTGAGGGATTCCTATACGAATTTTCAACATACATCGCAAAGCTAGGACACTTGATCTTGATGTTGTGCAGTGCAGCCTTGCGGTTAAGTATGTTGAATGCGTTTGAAGCATCCACCAGGAGAACGGCCTCACAATCACGCTGCTCAAATATCAATCTCATGGCGTGAATGGCCGCCTCCCCACCAGCCTGGTGGCCAGCACACACTTGTAGGTTCCCTGCTGCTGCCCTGACATCGTCCTTTACCACCTCCATTATGCACTTACCGATGATCCGCCTCAGCACTTCCCCCACCCCTATAGGTCTACATCCTGGTTTCTTTTCCAGAGGAATAAGGCGGCAGGCCGTCAGGGCCTGGAGGTGATGGCAGTGAGAGGATGCAAGCTTTCTTGCAAGGGCGGCAATGGCAGTGCAGAGATCGCTTGCTGCAGGGCCAAACTTGTTTGTGCTGAGGATGACTCTCCAACCGTTTGCATCCAGACCTGAAGGGCCGGCTCCTCCTCGAGTCTTCAGTGCCTTTTTCCACACCATCTCTCCTGTTATTTTCTCGAACAGGACAGCATTTGGTGGGATATAGTCACCCTGGAGCCTGATGCCTTCATCTTCGCTTGCAGGGGGATGTTTCTCTTTCAATAGTTTTAATGTCTCTCTGTTTATTGGCATCACCCCACCGGAGGATTCCTGTGTGAGAGATCTTACCGCGAGAGACACTTTTCCCACACGCATTTTGTTTCCAAATTTTCTTGCCACGTCATCGGTGTTTTGCTTTCCGTCACCCGTGAATTTTAGTCTCTCCTGCAGTGTTCTTGCTTCACATAGGAGATCATCTAAGGCCCCAGTCTGCCACATTGTCAATCTTCTCTTCATTGCCGCCACATTTTCTTTGTGCTTAGCCTTTGTGTGTGTCCTCTGACAAAATAGATGTGGTATTATTGCCAGTATTTGAAGAGCTAGGGGGGCGAGGAAGCGGTCCTGAGTGTAATCAGTCATGAAGCGAGTCATCTCCCGAATCATTTCTTTGGTGGCCGCACACTTGGGTGGTTCAAATAAGTTAGCGGGCGACCACTTGACAATTTCTGAGTAGGTTTCTTTGACTCATACGTCTGCATTTTCCATCGACATGCCATTCCACTGAGGCGGCTGTCTCTCATTCTCCTCGTGGACACCTGCTACTGAGGGAGCAGCATTTATTAGTACTACATTTTCGGGTTGAGTTGACTCACTGCTATCATTTCGGATATCATCGGGTAGTTGGGTCCCGGCGATATCCACTGTGGCCACCTGTGTCGGCTCCCTGCGACGTGGGTTCCGACACTGGTCTAGCTTCCTGCAATCCACACATGGTCGGTTGTTTCTGACACAAACACAATTTGTGCAGTTTTGGTTCGGGCTAGCACAGACGCAGCAAGGAATGTTACCAGGCATAGTGAACAGCACCTTGGGCGACGGTAACGTCCGCCTCCGGACATCTGATTTAGTCCGAGGCACAAGATTATACTGGTTCTTATGAGGGAAGGGCGGAGAGGTGACAGGCTGGACTGCTGTGTCCAGGTAGTAGGGGCATACGTGCGCGCGTGGGTGTGTAGGCTACCCCCCCTAATAGCGACCATCCATACATCAGAATGATACACTATGGACAAGAGTTTGTCACACCAAGCACTAGTTTCTATATCCTTGGCACAAATAACCACCATTTATATGGTCTCACTGGTGTAATATCAGTTATGTATACTCACTAGGTTCGTCGAGACCCTACATTAAGAGTCCGTTACTATGGTGGGGGGGGGGGGGGGGTGGGGGCGACCGCATGGGCAGCACTCTCGGCCCCATAGGGGCGATAGTCTCGGGACCACCCCTGTCACAGTAGGCCTAACGACGCTGACCTTGGCGCCAAGCCTTCTCATTATCCCCCCACCGACCCAGCACAGGTCACCACTCACTTGGTGAACGCCGGTAAACACACGGAATATTTCCAATTTATGCCGTAAGGGATGAGAAGAAACCTTGGATGGCAATGCTTAGGGTGACATCAGATATTCACGGACACATTGTCAAATTCCTGCTCCCACACAACGAGTATGTCCCCACCAATAACACTTTCGATCAGGAGGGATGGTCCACGACACCCACGCCGCGCTGGCCGCCTACTACTACTACTACTACTACTACTACTACTACTACTACTACTACTACTACTACTACTACTACTACTACTACTACTACTACTACTACTACTACTACTACTACTTTTTTTTTTTTTTTTTTTTTTTTTTTTTTTTGGCCTCCAGCCTCCCCCAATAGCCACACCTTCGCCACCATTTATTTACCTTAATATTAAATATCCTAATACATAATAAGCTATCCTATCTGTGTTAAATTAGTTGAGCCGCAGATCTATGCGGCATTCAGTGACTGTAGCCTCATAGTCAATATCTGCAGCAGTTGTCGAAGTAGGGGCAGAAGCTCTCGTTCCCCTGAGGCAGAGCAAAGCCGACCGAAGGAGAGAGAAGGACAGTCGACATCTCATCCAGGCTGTAACATAACTTCTGGGCTGCTGCTTCTGTTCGGAGATCACCTCCGCGAGTCTGGCGTAGAAACATCTTGCACTTGGGCCCATCCCACCAGAGGTTGTGAACACTAGAGGAGTGAAGCTGCCTTGATCAACGTTTTGAATTCTCTCCCCATATGCCCTTCTCTTGTCGTTCTCGTTCCTCCTATGTGCAGCATCGAGAGCTAGGTTACGGTGACAAGTGGCCATGGGATCGAAAATCCTGATGTCGAAGAAAGCTCGCTGTCCCCGCGTCCAGAATCCTCGAGCACTGACGTCCACACGGGCTTCGTTAGATGTGTTTGAAGTCCTGTGTTGGAAGATCTCGCCATCCAGTGGAAGGAGGGTCGGTTCTACCATGACGTCCCAGCAGATTTCCTTCAACATATTTGCTGTGAGATCCCTTACCTCGTCATGCCTCATGCATATGAAGCCCCCCTTCTTGCAGACCATGGCGTGATCGCCGTCATAGGAAGAGCCACACACGCATTGGGAGGGCAAACCATCTACTGGCCAACCGTACCTTAGAGCAATGGCATCTGTAAATTCTTGTTTGTTAAGGCTGAAACCATTTGCCCTTATCGGTAACGTAGTTAACCAGTTCGAGGCGCCCACCTCCTGCGCTATAGCTACTTTTTTTGTCAAATTTTCTGGAACCTGCAGCAATAGTTGCTGCAACATGTCATTTTGGCAGTGCTGCCGATCTGTTGTAATGGCCCTACGGATCTTATTTACTTCCCTGGTGTCCACTTCCCCTGTTGCATTCTGGGCTATTATGTGGTCAGTGAGGGCTGCCGTGAGCTTAAGTGAATTTTGATGTTCAGTGTCAGCAATCTCCTCTGGATTAGTTAGTCCCATCCCTCCCAGTCTTGGTGGAAGTGCAAGAAGTGTTCTTTCTGCTGGGGTTAAGTCAGGGTGTTTCACTAGATTGGGAATGAACTTGACACTGATGGCTTCTTCCAGAGGGTGGAGGAGGGGTCCGATCTCAGGGATGGTACGCATCAGGTAGTTCCAGCGATGCTTGACTCCATGGGTGAATGCTGCAAAGGCCGCATGTGGCTCTGTGTTAGCAATCTCAGATAGAGCTTGGATTTCGCTAACCCACTCATTCACCTTTCCAGCTACGTACTCGGTCTTGAAGTCCGTAGTGCCAATTATTGCGCCTAGATGTCTTTGGCCGTCCTTAGTTACTTTGACCTCACTTCCGCCAAAAGCCTCCAAAGCCCGTTCATAATGTTCTGGCTTCACGATGAGGAAGGACTTGCTAGCGTTTGGGTGGTACCCTATTTGTGGACCTCGCGATGTTACCAGGTCCCACCACTTTTTGATGTCCTCCACTTTTCCTGCTCCTGTAAGGTCATCAGCATATGCTACTTGTTTGACCCCGGTTGTTTCAAATTTTATTTCTTGTTGGAGCACTGATAGTCCAATTGCATACATTGCCATTGCTACGGGGTCCCCCTGTGTTGTTCCCTCGGTCGACTGTAGGATGGTATCACCTCGTAGAGCCTTGTTGTTTACTACGTAGAGGTCTGAGGGATTCCTATACGAATTTTCAACATACATCGCAAAGCTAGGACACTTGATCTTGATGTTGTGCAGTGCAGCCTTGCGGTTAAGTATGTTGAATGCGTTTGAAGCATCCACCAGGAGAACGGCCTCACAATCACGCTGCTCAAATATCAATCACATGGCGTGAATGGCCGCCTCCCCACCAGCCTGGTGGCCAGCACACACTTGTAGGTTCCCTGCTGCTACCCTGACATCGTCCTTTACCACCTCCATTATGCACTTACCGATGATCCGCCTCAGCACTTCCCCCACCCCTATAGGTCTACATCCTGGTTTCTTTTCCAGAGGAATAAGGCGGCAGGCCGTCAGGGCCTGGAGGTGATGGCAGTGAGAGGATGCAAGCTTTCTTGCAAGGGCGGCAATGGCAGTGCAGAGATCGCTTGCTGCAGGGCCAAACTTGTTTGTGCTGAGGATGACTCTCCAACCGTTTGCATCCAGACCTGAAGGGCCGGCTCCTCCTCGAGTCTTCAGTGCCTTTTTCCACACCATCTCTCCTGTTATTTTCTCGAACAGGACAGCATTTGGTGGGATATAGTCACCCTGGAGCCTGATGCCTTCATCTTCGCTTGCAGGGGGATGTTTCTCTTTCAATAGTTTTAATGTCTCTCTGTTTATTGGCATCACCCCACCGGAGGATTCCTGTGTGAGAGATCTTACCGCGAGAGACACTTTTCCCACACGCATTTTGTTTCCAAATTTTCTTGCCACGTCATCGGTGTTTTGCTTTCCGTCACCCGTGAATTTTAGTCTCTCCTGCAGTGTTCTTGCTTCACATAGGAGATCATCTAAGGCCCCAGTCTGCCACATTGTCAATCTTCTCTTCATTGCCGCCACATTTTCTTTGTGCTTAGCCATTGTGTGTGTCCTCTGACAAAATAGATGTGGTATTATTGCCAGTATTTGAAGAGCTAGGGGGGCGAGGAAGCGGTCCTGAGTGTAATCAGTCATGAAGCGAGTCATCTCCCGAATCATTTCTTTCGTGGCCGCACACTACTGCTACTACTACTACTACTACTACTACTACTACTACTACTACTACTACTACTACTACTACTACTACTACTACTACTACTACTACTACTACTACTACTACTACTACTACTACTACTACTACTACTTTTTTTAAATAACGTGGCCTCCAGCCTCCCCCAATAGCCACACCTTCGCCACCATTTATTTACCTTAATATTAAATACCCTAATACATAATAAGCTATCCTATCTGTGTTAAATTAGTTGAGCCGCAGATCTATGCGGCATTCAGTGACTGTAGCCTCATAGTCAATATCTGCAGCAGTTGTCGAAGTAGGGGCAGAAGCTCTCGTTCCCCTGAGACAGAGCAAAGCCGACCGAAGGAGAGAGAAGGACAGTCGACATCTCATCCATGCTGTAACATAACTTCTGGGCTGCTGCTTCTGTTCGGAGATCACCTCCACGAGTCTGGCGTAGAAACATCTTGCACTTGGGCCCATCCCACCAGAGGTTGTGAACACTAGAGGAGTGAAGCTGCCTTGATCAACGTTTTGAATTCTCTCCCCATATGCCCTTCTCTTGTCGTTCTCGTTCCTCCTATGTGCAGCATCGAGAGCTAGGTTACGGTGACAAGTGGCCATGGGATCGAAAATCCTGATGTCGAAGAAAGCTCGCTGTCCCCGCGTCCAGAATCCTCGAGCACTGACGTCCACACGGGCTTCGTTAGATGTGTTTGAAGTCCTGTGTTGGAAGATCTCACCATCCAGTGGAAGGAGGGTCGGTTCTACCATGACGTCCCGGCAGATTTCCTTCAACATATTTGCTGTGAGATCCCTTACCTCGTCATGCCTCATGCATATGAAGCCCCCCTTCTTGCAGACTACTACTACTACTACTACTACTACTACTACTACTACTACTACTACTACTACTACTACTACTACTACTACTACTACAGATATTTTTGTTATTGTTATTATTATTATTATTATTATTAGATGCCAAATTCAAGAGGAATAATTGGTTCAGCACTTTTCTGAATAATGAGATGACTCTAAAATCTGGAAATCTCCCACATCCGTGGAATTTTCCAAGTACGTGTACGCATTTCACATGGACAGGCACTATCACACATCCCTGGAGTGTTAATGGGTGTAGGGGAAAGTTTTCCAGGATCTAAGAGAGTCTGAACTATACATGTCATCACGCACAGACAAACATTCTCCCATTACATTTAAACTGAAGGCACAAGAGAAAATATTTATGGCTAGTGAAAAAATGCATAAACTTTTATTCACAGCTTTTGTTCTAATTGTATTAGAGAGATGAATTTGGTACCATAATGATCCCAAATTAATTCTCTATAAGACTCTTTCAATAAAAGATCTTTAAACAAAATATTTTGTCACTATAATAATGGGGACTCAATTCTTTTATGGAAAACTTTAAGAAATATTTTTCTGAAGTCTATAAAATCGGTTGTAAATAATTTAAAAACACCATTTTTCTAAAAGAAATCTAAATAGCTTGTCTAAAAGTTTGTTTCATTAAATATTCATAAAAGACAAACAAAAAATCTATATGATAAGGGTGTGTGAAGCATGACTGAACCTGTGTGTCACAGCCAACACTGAAATTTTCCATTCTACTGGGAAAGTTTTCCCCGAGTTTAAATTACTCATCTCGCATGGACAGAAATAGAAGTGTATTTATTTATGCACATACCACTGTACATGTTTGATATAGTGTATTGTAATAAACAATTTACTCTAATGTATACTGTTACTGCACTGTATGTACTTTATAACCAACAGATGCTGTCATCTTGAGTTTACAGTAGGCATACACTGTCCACTCTGCTGAATGTACAGTACAGTATATGTAGCTGTAATCACGTCTTGTCTTAACACTTGCGGTGGAGGTGGGGTGGGGGATTAGTGGTCTCGTATTACTGATCTTCTGATGCAATGTCAGGCCACACATTGTTGGGGTGATGGATTAGTGGGTCTCATGACCTGAAGAATGATGTCTTGAATAAAGACGAAAGTTAAGGTGTTCCAGTGATGGCCTTTTCCTGTACATATGGTACTTTCACTCCTATTAATTGTACAGTACTGTATAATAATTGTAGTAACATTTTATGTCTTAACACTGTATTCTTGGCTGATTTGGTCTTGGTACAGTCCTGTACAATATTGTTCAACACAAATTGTACACAATAACAGCAGCTAGCGAGGGAACAACCTTCTACATTGGCAGCAGAATATGAACTAAGCGATCCAAGCAGCTGAGCCACCCAAGTGTCTAGCTCGTTAGGATGCGTTGGAGCATGAATTGAGGCCCTTATTAACATATCTGGCTAAGTGCCACCTCGGCCAAAATCGAGTTAAGTGCAGTCTCTCCTCGACTTACGACAGGGTTCCGTCCCGACGACCAGGTCGTAAGTCGAAAAGGCGAAAATAATACATAGAAGTTCTAAAATGAAATACAGTACAGAAAAAGTAATCAATAATGAAAAAATAAATAAAGTGTTACTGTGCACTTACCTTTAATGTAGTCAGCTGAATGCACAAGGAGCCCCAATAATTTTATAATTAAACATGGAGACTATATTAATTGGATGAAGCAGAGGAGGAGACAGGGCTGGGTGGGTCATCAAGTTCGCTTTCTTCAGACAGGCTAACATACTTGCTTGTTGAAGGTATTGGATCATCTTTAGGGAGTGAAGAGGCAGCACTGGTGGGGCGTGAGGAGATAGCAATGGGGGACTTCTTAAAAAATATGTCCAATTTAGACTGTACAGTTTGCCTTTTCTTTTCATTGTAAATCTCCCTGTAGCAAGCAAGTGCATCTTGGATCAGTCTGTCAACTTTTGCAAAATGCTCAACATTTTGATCCATTTCTTCAAGCATTTGCATCCCCTTATTAATAGTAGCAAATGCCTCTGTCATTTGTTTCACTGAAAACTTTTTGGGAGGTGCAGGTTCTTCTTTTACATTTTGTCTCTCTTCTTCCTCTGCAAATTTCTGTGCCTCCAGCTCAATAAGATCCTCGTTACTTAGCTCTTCTGCTACACCTTCCACCAACTGCTCAACATCTTCATTATCAATTTCTAACTCCAGATGTTTACCCATCTGCATTATCTTGTTACTAATCTCAGAAATTGCTTCATCTTCATTAAATCCTTTGAAACTGTTCACATGTCTTTTCACGACCTTCTTCCATATTCCATTCATGCACTGACCTGTAACCTCACCCATGCTGCAGCTATGTTCTTTGTACATTGCAAAATGTTGTAGTCCTTCCAAAACTCTGAGCATTTTCTCACCCTCAGTAGCAGCAATTGCCTGAGCGAAGGTCGTACATAAATAATACGCATTAAAAGTAGCAATAGCACCATGATCCATGGGTTGGATGATAGAGGTAGTATTAGGTGGAAGGTAGACTACCTTAACATCAGGGTGCAGGTTGTCCAGGTGTGGTGGGTGTCCCAGAGCATTATCTAAAATTAATATAATCTTGAAGGCAACCCCCTTGTTGCAGACAATACTCCTTGGCTCGTGGAATGAAACAACTCGGGAACCAATCCTCAAACAGTGCTAGGGTCATCCATGCTTTCTTATTACTGCGATAAAACACTGGCAGTGTGTGCTTGCTGACATTTTTAAAAGCCCTTGGGTTCTCTGAATGGTATATCATGAAGGGTTTTACCATGAAACCAGCTACATTCCCCCCCAACAGAAGTGTGATTCGTTCCTTGAATGCCTTGAATCCCGGCATGGTTTTCGCCTCTTTGTGGATGTATATCCATTCTGACATGCGCTTCCAGATTAAGCCAGTTTCATCCACATTAAATATTTGCTCAGGCAAATAATTTCCCTCCACGATGACACAATCTAGCTCCTCCTTAAAAGCTTCAGCAGCACCCACATCGGCACATGCTGCCTCTCCACTCACCTTTACCCTGTGCAAATTGTAACGTTTCTTAAACCTTTAGAACCACCCATGACTTGCTGTGAAGTTTTGGCCGCACTCATCTCCTGCCTGCTCTTTCAGGCTTTCAAAAACGCTTCTTGCCTTAGCCTGTATGGTTAGTAGGCTTAAGGGTACATGCTTTTGCAGCTGATCTTCCATCCATGTCACAAGTAATTTCTCCATCTCATGAATAAGACCTTGCCTTTTATTTGTTATTATTGTTCCTTTTATAGGTGCTGATCCTTTCACTACCTCACGAATTCGTTCCTTGTCCTTCAAAAATTTTTATATCATCAAGTGAGAGAAGCCAAGGTCGCATGAAATGGTTGATAACGTTTTTCCATTTTCATATTGCATTATTATATTCATTTTCATCTCAAAAGTAATTGACTGTCTCTTTTTCTGTTCAGCACCATGAGAACTCTCACTTTTACGCTTGCCAGCCACTTTAAAGGGAATTACAAACAAAAATTTTGTCAGTACACAGCTCGATCACTGAACTGTGCGGGCTACGACATGGATGCTGTACACCATGAGGCGGCCCAGCCCAAGCTATCATACGGCTTCACATTAAGACCAAACATCAGGACTCGAAAATATTTAATTTGAAAAGTATTTTATACGGCCATGGCCGTCGAATGTCCGGGTTGTCGTAAGTCGAGGAGAGACTGTATACCACTGTATCCCTCCAACCCTCTATTTTCTTGGGGAATAATACCTGACTGAGTATGCAAACATTCTTAGGGTTGAAAATTCCCCATTGTCCTAACATGTATACCGAGCCGCATCGCCCAGCCACAGCCAGGAGTTTTAAGCTTGGTAACAAACCTGGCTACGCGCTACTCAGCTGAGCCGCATGCTGCGTGATTGGTGGGAGCCAATGACGTGTCGTGTCACATACCGCGAAGGCTGCTTACAGCCAATTACAGCACGCGTACAATTCCCCCTTGAGCACATGGTCAGTCGCTCTGTTTATACTGTGTTGCTTGGATTACTCAGCTATCCCGCTGTGCCTTTTTTTCTGTGTTTGCGTAACTTTGGTGAACATGTCTGACACGGGTAGTGAGAGTGATGTTCCTTGCACCTCCACAGGCAGAAAGAAGGGATGCCATCCCGAGACACAGGCACAGAACGTAGCAAAAAAAACAGCGGAACCAAGGGCAGGCCTGCACTAGTAGGGCTACAGGTAAACGTGTTCCTGCAAGAGTTATGGGGCCTCCTTGTTCTGATGGCAGTTATGATAAAATTAGTGCTCCAATTCGAGAAGCCATCCACAAGGACTTTTGGGAGCTTGGTGACTTGGTGTTACAGAATACCTTTATTCAGAAACACGACAAATGACCATCTCCTATATGTAAGCATTAATCTTTTCCTTTTCTTACCATCTTACTGTCTTTAACTTAAACATACATGAAAGTGATAGCGATGTCTTTAATAGTTTTGGAGTTATTAATCATTGAGTTGGGTGTGATGTCATTGAATGTGCAATTGCAATCGGGGAAAAATGCAGTCATCGTTTTCTCTTTCAAAATGCCTTTGAGTTTCATTAATTTAACTATGCTAACATGAAAGTACTTAATTTAAGCTATTAAAAAAAAATTGAAAGCATTTCTGGTTTACCGAGATATGGCGTTTTGAAAGTTGCACAACTTTGACTGCGTTTTTCTCGTTTTTCTTGTTGTGGCGCTTAGCCAGATATGTTAATCAGGGCCTTAATTAATCTCTTGGAACTCCCGGAAAAATTTTTCCCAGATCCAGAACGGAGAGGCTTGGAAAAATTTTCTCAGAATTTTTTTCAGAAAATGTGCCTGATTTTCATCCTCGTAAATGCATTCATAGACCCGGAATGGAGAAAGTTTTCCCGGAATTTTTCTAGCCCAATTTCCATTCCATCTATTGGATTCCGGCTCATCTTGAGATTACTACAGTATACAGGTAACAGTACTCTTGATTTAACGGAATCTGATATAACGAACTCAATTTAGCAGAAGGAATTTTTTCCTTTATTTTTTGCTTGATTTAGTGAACTATCGAGAATAATTCCATTAATATGCTCACGCCTCAGACACATGATATGTACATAGAACCATTAGATACATTATTCATGGTTTACCTTAAACTAACAGGTTCAGTATTTGTCTTAAATTTTTTCTATTATTTTCAAATTTTTTTCAAATTGATTGCTGCACTCTTTTGACTTTCTCCCCCACACCACTTCCTTTCTGAGACTTCTGAGAAATTTTTGGCATGATGTCTAGGCACAGTAGTTACTACTTGACCAAGAGGTAGCAGTGAACAACACACGCAGTGGCGAAAGGACACAGACTAAATGAAAACCTCACGTGCCAAGCGGTGCATTTGGTGTGGAATTTAATGGAATCGTGCTCAATTTAGTTAAACTTTTTCACTAAATCGAGCAAAAATATCGGAAATTCGATTTAGCGGAAATTTTGATTTAACGGAAAGGGGCGGCTCGAATTAGTTCGTTAAATCAAGAAAATACTGTACAGTATAAGTATACAGTTATCCCTTGGTTATCACTTCTAATTGGGAACACGCCGAGTGCGTGATAACGAAAAACGCGATAACGAAAGTGCAGAACCTATGGGATTTATTCTAATTGGTTCTAGGCACCCAAGACCCAACCCCAATTTTCCCATTTTATGACCATTTAGACCCACTAAAGATATAGATAATGTTATGGTAAGTATCAGAAACACACATAGACATGGCTAGGTTTATTACAAAGTGATGAAAAGGGTACGCTTAATACTGTCGTCCACAAAACATGTAGCTATGCATTCTTTATTTGAGTCCCCCGTCTGAGGAGTCCGTTTTCTCATCGCTTCAGGACTCCCGAGTCATCCGTTTTCTCTCAATCTTAGAGTGCACCTGAGGCTTCGTTATTCCTTAGTAATGACACAGAATTTTAAATTGTAACTGGGGTTGCAATTGTTGAGGCAACTTATATATATACAGGTAGTCGTCGACTTACGACCTATGCGACTTACGTCTGTTCGACTTTACGACCGGCGGTACGACAGTTTTGGCCCCAGCCTCCTGGCGCTGCCGGGAGCTGGAGCCGCGCGCATCCCCGCGCTCAATTACAAACACGCTCGCTGGTACAGCACACTTCCCTCCGTGTCTGTTTGCCTTGTGCCTTTCTTTTGTCTTGGAAATTTTTCTTGAACCACCACCCCCCCAAGATGTCTACCAAGAGGAAACTGTCTTCATCTACTCCTCAACCTGACGACCGTAACAATAATGAACAAAGAAAATGTTGATAAAATATGACTTAAAGATGATTATATTATCATTACACATTATAATATACGTAAGGTAATTAAATTGTACTGTAGTATGCAGTGATTTACTTAAACCTGACGACCGTAACAATAATGAACAGAGAAAATGTTGATAAAATATGACTTAAAGATGATTATATTATCATTACACATTATAATATACAGGTAGTCGTCAACTTACGACCTAGATTGGTTACGGCCGCCCGGTCGTAGGTTGATCTGGTCGTAAGTCGGCCTATGTTATAATTACCTTAAGTATATTATAATGTGTAATGATAATATAATCATCTTTAAGTCATATTTTATCAACATTTTCTTTGTTCATTATTGTTACGGTCGTCAGGTTTAAGTAAATCACTGCATACTACAGTACAATTGGTTTATTATTTACACAACATACAAAAAAAACAAATACAGGTGCAAAACATATAAAACATTTTAGTTGCAAAACATACAAACACATACAAACATACAAAAAACATCTTATTGGCCGCTGGTGCTTGGCTGTGGATCGTCGATGTCGTCAGCTGGGGCAGCCTTTGGGGTAGCCGGAGGAGTTGTTTTTTTCATGAACATGGTGAGCTTTGTCTGAATTGTTCGTTTTTTCTTCTCCTCGTAAATTTCTTGATACGGACGAAACGAATTGCGTGCCATCAGCTCAATCCTTGCAAATCGTTCGATGTTTGGGTCCATTCCTTCAAAATGGGCAAGAAGTTTATTCAGTAGAGATAAACCTTCTGATAATCCCTTAGTGGCAGGTTGAGGAGTAGATGAAGACAGTTTCCTCTTGGTAGACATCTTGGGGGGGGGGGTGGTGGTTCAAGAAAAATTTCCAAGACAAAAGAAAGGCACAAGGCAAACAGACACGGAGGGAAGTGTGCTGTACCAGCGAGCGTGTTTGTAATTGAGCGCGGGGATGCGCGCGGCTCCAGCTCCCGGCAGCGCCAGGAGGCTGGGGCCAAAACTGTCGTACCGCCGGTCGTAAAGTCGAACAGACGTAAGTCGCATAGGTCGTAAGTCGACGACTACCTGTACGTAAGGTAATTAAATTGTACTGTAGTATGCAGTGATTTACTTAAACCTGACGACCGTAACAATAATGAACAGAGAAAATGTTGATAAAATATGACTTAAAGATGATTATATTATCATTACACATTATAATATACGTAAGGTAATTATAACATAGGCCGACTTACGACCAGATCAACTTACGACTGGGCGGCCGTAACCAATCTAGGTCGTAAGTCGACGACTACCTG
>CAUDMG010001867.1:0-7500 GCA_958450375.1 Homarus gammarus
TGACGATGATCACTGATTCACTGGTTATTACAGGACATGCTGATGTACACAGCACAACGTTATCACTCGTATTTCCCCCTGAAAACAGCCAAAAATACAGACCTGACACACTTACACCGTCCAAGCGTTGGGAGAGAGTGAAAACTGTGTTCTGATTGGCTCGCACCCTTCCCGCTCCTGTAAATTATTATGAAAGTCAGGGCGTGTGGACCAACACCAGAGTTAATTCCCTTGGACTTTTGACAAAACAGAAAATTCTCGCACGTGACTGGGATCTATTATTTTGATGACAATAACAATGATTTTGTGTCTAACGTTAGCTTTTTTACCAATATCGTATACAGTTTAAAACTAACACACGTGTGTGCGGGGCCCCCTTGCGGCGCGGGGCCCAATTTGATTAAATTGGTCAAATAGGCTTAAAACCGGCCCTGGGTAGGGGTGAAGGGTAAGGGGTGAGAGGAAGGGGTGAGAGGAAGGGGTGAGAGGTAGGGGTGAGGGATAGGAGGTGAGGGTAGGGGGGAGGGTAGGGGGTGGGCGTTAGGGGGTAGGGGTGGGGGTTGGGGGTTGGGGGTAGGGGGTGAAGGGTAGAGGTGAAGGGTAAGGGGTGAGGGGTAGGGGGTAATGGGTAGGGGGTGGGGGGTAGGGGTGAGGGGTAGGGGGTGAAGGGTAGGGGTGAAGTGTTAGGGGTGAGAGGAAGGGGTGAGAGGTAGGGGTGAGGGATAGGGGGTGAGGGTAGGGGGTGAGGGGTAGAGGGTGAAGGGTAGAGGGTGAAGGGAAAGGGTGAGGGGCAGAGGTGAGGGGTAGGGGTGAAGGGTAAGGGGTGAGGGGTAGGGGGTGAAGGGTAGGGGGTGAAGGGTAAGGGGTGAGGGGTAGGGGTGAGGGGTAGGGGGTGAAGGGTAGGGGGTGAAGGGTACGGGGTGAGGGGTAGGGGGCGAGAGGTAGGGGTGAGGGGTAGGGGTGAAGGGTAGGGGTTGGGGGTAGGGGCGGGGGTAGGGAGTGAAGGGTAGGGGTGAGGGGTAGGGGGTGAGGGGTAGGGGGTGAAGGGTAAGGAGTGAGGGGTAGGGGTGAGGGTAGGGGGTGAGGGGTAGGGGTTAGGGGTCGGGGGTGAAGGGTATGGGTGAGGGGTAGGGGTGAAGGGTAGGGGTTGGGGGGTAGGGGTGAGGGGTAGGGGTGAGGGGTAGGGTGAGGGGTAGGGTGGGGGGGGTAGGGAGTGAAGGGTAGGGAGTGAAGGGTAGGGGTGAGGGGTAGGGGGTGAGGGGTAGGGGGTGAAGGGTATGGGGTGAGGGGTAGGGGTGAGGGGTAGGGGTGAGGTGAGAGGTAGGGGTGAGGGGTAGGGGGTGAAGAGTAAGGGGTGAGGGGTAGGGGTGAAGAATAAGGGGTGAGGGGTAGGGGGTGAAAGGTAAGGGGTGAGAGGAAGGGGTGAGAGGTAGGGGTAAGGGATAGGGGGTAAGGGATAGGGGGTGAGGGTAGGGGGTGAGGGTAGCGGGTGAGGGGTAGGGGTGAGGGTAGGGGGTGAGGGGTAGGGGTGAAGGGTAGGGGTTGGGGGGTAGGGGTGAGGGGTAGGGGGTGGGGTTAGGGGTAGAGGGTGAGGGGTAGGGAGTGGGGGGTAGGGGGTAGGGAGTGGGGGTAGGGGGTGGGGGTTGGGGGATTGGGGGTGGGGTGAGGGGTAGGGGGTGAAGGGTAAGGTGTGAGGGGTAGGGGTGAGGGGTAAGGGAGTGAGGGGTGAGGGGTAGGGGGTGAGGGGTAGGAGGTGAGGGGTAGGGGGTGAAGATTAAGGGGTGAGGGGTAAGGGGGTGAGGGGTAGGGGATGAGGGGTAGGGGATGAGGGGTAGGGGGTGAGGGGTAGGGGGTGAGGGGTAGGGGTGAGGGGTAGGGGGTGAGGGATAGGGGGTGAAGGGTAGGGGGTGAGGGGTAGGGGGTGAAGGGTAGGGGGTGAGGGGTAGGGGGTGAAAGGTAAGGGGTGAGAGGAAGGGGTGAGAGGTAGGGGTAAGGGATAGGGGGTAAGGGATAGGGGGTGAGGGTAGGGGGTGAGGGTAGCGGGTGAGGGGTAGGAGGTGAGGGGTAGGGGTGAGGGGTAGGGGTGAGGGGGTAGGGGGTAGGGGGTGAGGGGTAGGGGGTGGGGTTAGGGGTAGAGGGTGAGGGGTAGGGAGTGGGGGTAGGGGGTGGGGGTTGGGGGATTGGGGGTGGGGTGAGGGGTAGGGGGTGAAGGGTAAGGTGTGAGGGGTAGGGGTGAGGGGTAGGGGTGAGGGGTAAGGGGGTGAGGGGTAAGGGGTGAGGGGTAGGGGGTGAGGGGTAGGAGGTGAGGGGTAGGGGGTGAAGATTAAGGGGTGAGGGGTAGGGGTGAGGGGTAAGGGGGTGAGGGGTAGGGGGTGAGGGGTAGGGGGTGAGGGGTAGGGGGTGAGGGGTAAGGGGTGAGGGGTAGGGGTGAAGGTTAGGGGATGTGTGATGGGTGTGGGATAGTGGAATCTTTGTTGTTGTCTTATAATAGCATCCTTACATTATATAAAACTTCACCCAAATTTATAAAACTTAATGATTCCAAATTATTCACTAAGTTATTCAGCATTGACTCAGTAGCTGTTCATGTCGTACATGCTGAGGTCTATAACATCATCAGAGGTTGAGCCAGGTCAAGCTGATTTAATAAATACCTCGCCTGCTCCTCCTTGACTCTCACGCTGGCCTACATATCACCTCTCTGCCCCAGTGTATAAGACCTGGAATCCATTTAAATCTAACCATGGCAGGAGTCGACGCCGGGCTGCGCTCTGCTGATGTTCCTGACGAATGAAAAGAGGGAGATGAGGAGGACAGTCATGGCGACACTGAAGCTGGCTTTCAGAAGTTTAAGATTCATCAGCAGAAACGCAAAATGAGGACCCAGGGAAAGAAGCAGAGTAGAGCTAATAGGTGATTCCCTCCCATTGCTCCCCAGGCTAACTACATGCGCCTTGCCTTCCCGAGAACACAACCAATTTGATGAAGATTAAGTAGTTGAGCACCCTGAATGAGGAATATTGCAAGACTACGCTGAATGTTGTCATGCCAGGTAGCGCCCTTTGTTTCGTCTATCTAGGTCGAGAGGAGACGGATGCTATCCAACGCTTCATTGATGGAAAGGTCGGCTCATTACATCTCATTAAGCGAGATGCACTTGCCTGACCCCAAAAAATGAAGGAATACCTTGTCACCAACTTCCCCAAGGGTATTCCCCCCAGTGGCGCTCTGTTACTTCCGGGCGTCCACAGAGCAAGAACACTTTATGAGGATGGTGCACAACTTAGTAGGATCATCATTGTTTGGAAAAGGAAGGAACCAACTCCTGAGGAATACTGCTTCTTCGGCATGTATGGTACCCCTAGTAACATCAGTCGGTGGACTCCTACCCCTGTGGTGTGCTACAACTGCTTCGGGGTCAATCATGTGGCGAAATAAGGTCACAAGACAGCCACCTGCGGCATCTGCACAGGAATGCATAGCACGTGGAGCTGCCCCACCAAGGAAGCTGCCTCGAGGGAGGGGAGAGAGCAGGCCCCCCCCCCCCCCACCTGGGAGGCAGTGTTCCAAGTGCAGAGAGGAGGGTGTGACGGTCTGGCACCCCGGTTGACCTGGGAGGCCGCCCACCCACAATAGCGGTCAAACTCAGTGATGCCAACGCGGCCGGATCGCCTCCACCACCTGAAGTCAACAGGCACAGTGACTCTCCTTCATTAGCCAATGCAGGTCAGGTTAAAGCCTACCAAGTAAGTGTACCAGTGAACAATGGCAGTGATGGTGTTAGTGGAGCTTCTGAAGGAGCTGGTGCCTCCCCTCAAAATGATGCCAACTTGAGGGTGAGTAGCCAGAGTGAGACGGATAGTGATGGAAGCATGAATGGGGAGAATCAGCCCCAGACTGCCAGCGTGGTCTTCTTAATAACCCCAGGTCTGAAAACTGTCCATAACCCGGTACTTCTTCCAATATTTACGAAAGAGGAACTCGCGGGACTTATGAAAGAACCTACAGTAGGTATAAAAATCCTACTGGAATAAGAGCCGTGAGGCACATTATCAAGAACTCCGGGGGTGATGAATTGGAAACGGTATAACTTATTGGTCAGGTTGATCTATGAATCCAACGCACGACTCTCTGCACTCAGTTCAAGGTTAAACGAGTAACACAACGCTTAGGTTCATTTCATGGAACATCCGGAGTGTTAACCGCAGAATTAATGACCTACAATGGTTTGTTAAACTTTTTAACATTGATGGAATTGGTTTACAAGAACCTTACACGTCCAGCACCCAGAAGAAAGTTGCACCCAGGATAGCTGGGTTTACAGCATACAATAGTGGAGCAGGAAGTGGCCTGCTCACTTATGTAAAGAATGGTCGGCCGGGTCTGTAAATGGATCAAAACTCACAATGATGAAAGTATTCACTATCAACAATTTACAGTAAAGACAGCAAACAGTCAATTTTCGCTGTATAACATCTATGTTCGGTGTTATGAGCTGCGAGCAGACGTGTTACCAAAGCCATCAGGTAACAATGCTATGCTGTGTATGGGTGACTTTAACTCTCGTCACACTGTCCTCGGTGATGTCTAGTGTAAGTCTAATGGGAAGGTGTTCGTGAATTGCATCAATACTCATAATATCACTGTGTACGACACAGACAAAATGACACATCTGTTGGGGGGCAGACTTGATTATGTGATTGGATATAACCTAGTAGACAGTAATGTCAAGGCTAAGGTCATCTCAGATCACTTAGTCAGTGATCATTAGGGAGTGACAGTTTTGCAAAAGTTTTTAAAATCTAATTGCTTGGGTTGGATTATTTGTCTATCGGCCACGCTAATTCCGAATATGTTTGAGTTTTTTACATCATTTCATTAGAAGGTTTGTGGATACTTTTAGGTTTGGCATGAAAAACGCAAAAAAACTGTAAATAATAAAGGGACTGGCAATGTGGCACAACCTGTTAAAATCAAGTTATTGAATTGGATTATTCGACTACTGTGTACACTGGTTCATAATATGCTATTGTTTTACAACTCAATGCGCTACAAATTATGTCGATATTTTTGCTGCAAGTCACCACATACGTATATTTCGAAAACCAGGGCCCAATATTACCAACGGCGTGGATAGATTCCGTGGAATGAATTCAGGACATTCCCGCTCATGGAACATTACCAAACTCCGTATATGTGCCAATGGCAGGCTGAAGATGAGGTTCGAGGCTCATCTTCAGCTTCCCGTTCTTCGTTTTCTTCCTTTTCTGTTTCTGTCCATTTCCCTTCATCATCATCGTCTCCCTCCGCATCCTCCACAGGTCGTGGACTCTCATTTTCACCCTGATTTCAGAGATAGTGGGGACAGTGGCCTTCCTATACACATCCAGTACCTTCTCAGTCACCTTGTTGGTGGCATCCATATAATCAAATGCATTTGTTCTTCTCCTTAACCTCTCGTTTTCTGCTTCATAAGCCAGGGCACTTCCAACTTCCTTGTTCAGAGGCAACTTGTTAGATGGCAGAGGCATCCGAACCCCGAACACCTTATCGTTACCCTGGCGCAGCTGAGTGTTGCTAATCTTACGACGACCCATCTTGGTGGCGGCCCTTTGAACTAACTGCAAAACAACACAGAAAAAACAACTTTCAGCACTTCAATATCACCACCTATTGAACAATATTTTATTCAAAAGTACGGACTGAGATTTTGTCCTTAACTGTCCAAGTCAAGCTACTTGGGCTGAATTCGCTGATCAGTCCTGGGACGAATATTACCAACGGCGTGAATAGATTCCGTGGAATAAATTCAGGGCATTCCCGTCCAGGGAGCCTCAACAAACTCTGTAAATATTGCCATTGGCCTGCCATTGGCACATATACGGAGTTTGGTAATGTTCCATGAGCGGGAATGTCCTGAATTCATTCCACGGAATCTATCCACGCCGTTGGTAATATTGGGCCCTGGTTTTCGAAATATACGTATGTGGTGACTTGCAGCAAAAATATCGGCATAATTTGTAGCGCATTGAGTTGTAAAACAATAGCATATTATGAACCAGTGTACACAGTAGTCGAATAATCCAATTCAATAACTTGATTTTAACAGGTAGTGCCACATTGCCAGTCCCTTTATTATTTGCAGTTTTTTCGCGTTTTTCATGCCAAACCCAAAAGTATCCACAAACCTTCTAATGCAATGATGTAAAAAACTCAAACATATTCGGAATTAGCGTGGCCGATAGACAAATAATCCAACCCAAGCAATTAGATTTTGAAAACTTTTGCAAAACTGTCACTCCCTAGTGATCATTATACAATACTTAATGAATACACTGTTGATGTCAAGTGTGAACCCCATCCTTAGCTCAGAATTAACATCCCAGATAATCTTAAACTGCTCTTCAAGGCCTACATCCACAGATGGTATGTTGGATATACACCTGGGTCAGTGGATGAACTTTGCTGTGATCTTGTAAATGTCATTACCACATATTATACCACCTGGGTTAAGTCAAGGAAGAAGGGGGGCAGCACTAAGCCACCTCAGTGGACCCATGACCCCATCCTCACCAAAGAAGGAGAGAAGGTAGAACAGCTTGCCAACACTTAAAAGCAAAATAAAACTTGTGATAACCTCCTGGCATTTCTCAAAGCTAACAGATCATTTCGTGAACTCAAAGGTCAGGTGAGAAACACCTATTGGGAACAATTCTTACAGGCGATTAATAGAACAACCACTCTAGCAGAAGTGTGGAACAAAATTAGAGCCATTACCAAGTCACCCACCCCAGCCCAACTTCATTACAGCCCTGCAGAATATGCTGACATGCTATTAGACCAATGGTCTAGTGTGTCACAAATAGCTTCCCTGCCTCCTGACATATACAGCAATATCTTAACACCACACACATTAATAGGGGTTTCAATATTGAAATAGCCTGTTCCTCATCACCAGACCTTACCAACCAGTTTCCTATAATACACCACGAACTAATAATAGCACTAAATTCACTAATAAAAGGTGAATCATCCTCCCCTGGTGAGGATGGCATAACCTATAACACATTGAGATTGTTATGTGAGGTCCCTAACCATCCACTACTTGACCTGTATCAAATGAGCCTCACACAGGGTATTCTGCCTAAGACATGGACTCAAGGAAACATAGTACCAATCCCTAAAGCTAACTCTCCAAACTTCAGGCCCATTTCACTCACATCCTGTAAGTGGAAAGTCCTTGAAAGAGTTGTTCTAGCTAATTTTGGCATCCAAGGTAACCTCCTGACATGGATAAAGGGTTATCAGTCCAACAGGTATGCCAGTGTTCTGTTTAGGGGAAAGTACCACAATGAGAACATTTGAGCTTGGAACGCCTCAAAGAGGAGTGTTACGTCCTTTGTCCTTTAATATACTGATGCACAAGCTTATTGCTGACATTCCAGTTCAGCCAAACGAGGCTGTAATATGCTATGCTGATGATATCAGCATTATGACACA